>JAUOBW010225878.1:0-12665 GCA_032360285.1 Lepidozona retiporosa | reverse complement strand
CACCTGGATATCCAAAGTTTTCTTCCCACTTATCTTATTGTTCACTTTTGCTTGCTAACCTCAACCAATACAAAAAAAATATATTACAATGAAGGATCAAGGCTAAATCCAACTGGGGGAAAATTAACGATCTTTTATTAATTACTTTAATTATTTCTTTTAATTGCAAAACGAAATATTCTAAGTATACAGATTGGTGAACTAATACTACAGTTTTAAAGCAATTCTCTGTTCAATATTAAGCCAATGTAAGTTTAAGAACAAATCACTAACTTGGTCGTATTTCCTCCTGCGATAAATTAATTTAGCAGCAGAGTTTTGAAAATATTGCAATTTAGAAATGAGATCTTCGGTCTGACCTCTATAAAGTGAATTGCAATAATCTAATGTTGTCAAAAGAAGGGAGCAACCCATGATCTTTAGTTGATTTATATCTAAAAAGCTTCGAATTTTACTTAAATTGTGAATAGTATGAAAACAGACCTTTACTACAATTTTGACGTGTTAATAAAAATTAGGATACTTGTCTAGTAAAACACCAAGATTCCTGACATGATCTGAGAATCGTTCACAAGTCATATCATTATCAATTTTATCCATTATCCATTATACAATGAATGTACAATTGATATTAATTTTCTCTTCTAAATAGAGGAGTAAAAATAATAATTTTTGTTGTGTCGGAATTAAGTTGTAAAGAATACTCACTCTTCCATATCTTTATCTTTTCAAAACATTATCTACAATTATTTCTCTTTGAAGAATACGAATAAAGTTAGTGTATATTTGGCGGTCGTCAGCAAATCCATTAAGAGAAAATTTATTGCAAAAAATATTTGTGTAAAATTACCAAATATATATATTAAAGAGTACTAATCCAAGAACCGAACCTTGAGGTACAAACTTCATTTCACTGACTTCAGAAAAACGGTTATTAATTTTAATTTTTTGTTTCCTTTCCACTAAAAACGAGGTAAACCATCTATATATAATATAGTAGAATATCCCTAATCAGTTGCAATAAGAATATCATTGACAACTTTCACGAGAAGTGTCTCTGTGCTATGTGACTTTTTATATCCGAATTGATTTGGTATAGCCAGTCCATTTTTATCAAGATGTAAATTTAGCCTCCGAAGTACGACTCTTTCGAGTAATTTCTCGAGAAAAGGCAGATTGGATACTGGGCGATAGTTCTTTAAAATTTCTGGGTCAAGTTTAGCATCTTTTAAAAGCGGTAAAATAACAGATTCCTTAAGTCCAGATATATCCCCAGAAGCTAACGATAAATTTATTATATTGCATTATATGGGAAGTAAAAATTATAACTCTTTTGATATTAATGCTTTTGACAGGTGATCGTTAATAAATGATGAAATACCTGTTTCTCTAATAATTAACCTTCATCAGTAGTAGTTGGGTCTAGTATAGATAACTTAGACATATCGTTTGGGTATGCATTCATTAATTTAGGAGTACTATTCTCAGGTATACTATTTCTTATGGTCTTAACTTTATTTATGAAGAAAGACGAAAATTTATCAGCAAAAAGTTGTGAAGTATCATACGATGGAAAACACTGCTTTACTCCTTTATTAAGTAAATTATTAACGACTGCAAAAAGAGTTTTAGTATTGCCAATGCTATTCATGATTTTTGCCCTAAAATGTTCATTTCTTTTAGTTTTTGCTAGAGTAACACACTCTATTCGTAAATTTACAAAGATTTCTCTATCGACTTGAAGCTTGGTTTTTTTAATTTTTTTCTCGGCTGTTCATCAAACCATGGAGCATGCGGTACTATTTTAATTATTTTAACCAAAAAACTTTTTTTTCATAGTGTTCAGTCCCTTTCCATACCGTGGTAAAATGTTGGACTGGAGATCCACCTTATCTATGATTCAGGAGAACAGACTAAATATAAAACGAGTGAAATATAAAGGAGCGAAATTTGATGGAATTAAGGTAAGTACATTTAAATAAAGTTGAATATATTTAAACAAGATTGAATATAAATCGTACACCCACCTCTTCCTGATTACCAATAGAATTATGCGTAAACAGTTTATCTAATTCTTTAAGCGATCTTTGTCTAGAATAACAGCAAGAAAAAATAGACGACTAAATATTGTGAAATGTAAAGAATCTGTTTACTTTATTCAGAGAAAAGTTTGGCAAAACAAAACAAAATAATTCTCGCAGATATAAGCATTTAGCGGAAGAGGTCAAATTTGCAAAAAGCTTGGAAGTTTCTCCCTGGGAGTTTCTCACAATACCGCAATTAAAAAAAGCAGTATGGAGCAATATGTTTACATCAAAGTTAACATGACCAAGTGAATCACACCACACAGTAAACCAATTCTTCTCCACACTAAGCAGGATATAGTTACGCCCGTAAAAGTATTGGTAGCATTAAATTGACATCTAGACTACGGTAAAAGCTGCTTATTTGCCGCTCTCAGCACTCCCTAAATAACATTATTTCCAAGTACCCCCTTATTTTAAGCACCCCCTTGCGACATGGAAAACAGGTGTAAAAGTATAACAAAAGAAATTTACCGCTATAAAGTAAGCAGTTAAAAATTAAAATCATTCTTTGCCTAAAAATATGACCAGTTTAGGGTCAAATTGGTCATTATTAGTTAAAAACTGATATTATCCTACTTCTATTTCTGCCTTATAGGACAAATATTATTAGACATATGCGCCCCGGGCACTTATTGGAGCTTTTACTGTTGTTTAGCCTCACTGCTTGGTTTACGGAGTCTATAGAAAACATATCTTCGGTAAAGTTTGAGATAGTAGAAGATAAAGTTTCAAATTCTCAGCTACTTTGTTTAACAATTATCAAATTTGAGCATGCCAGAATTTTTGTACAATCATTTCATAAATGAATATGATAAAAAAATTAGAACTTACAATTTTTTCAGTTTCTTGCTAGAATCATCTTCAGAATTTTTAGACGATGGTTGCCTTTTATGCTCAGCTATACTTTGATATGTTCTGTACAGTGCAGGTTCATCAGCTTTACGAACTGAAAAACATAACATTTCTTCAAAAGAAAAAAAATCAACACATACACAGAAATAGTGTTGGATGTAATTTAATCACGAATCATCAGTATTTACCTGTAACACAGCAAAGAGTTTAGTGAGTTTGAAAACACAATATCCTAGTGTCAGATATTGGCACTTTTATAAAAATATTAACCAAATCTTATGATAAAAAATATGCTACTGTTTTACAATCCAAAATAATTAGGTTTGATGTAAACTGACAAAAATCTTGAGACTTGGATGGCGTGTATTGTCACAACAAAATCAAGATGTCCACAGTAAGTGGATCCTCTTTGATACTGAAACCCATATGAAGGATTAGGTAAAATTTTAATCACTATAGTATTGACACAGGACAGTCAAATGTGGGTTGTAAAAGTTAAATTTTATACAAATATGTTCAAAGTGACAAAATGCGGATATTTTATAAGATTATAGCTGATACACTCGATTTGAACTACAGAAAGAAATATTTAAAAAATGAAATGTTATTCTAAGTGAAAATTGCCCTTTACACCTAAAAATGAATTATATTTTAGAAAGACACGAAAAATACCATAATGGCGGATTTTTTTCAAAAGGCAGTAGGGTCCAACGTTTACATTTTTTTGCAAAAACAATAAAATCTAATTTTTGGCTTAGAGCAGGATTTCAGAAAGATATATGCTGACAATTTCAGCGTAATAGCTCTAATGTTTTAAAAGTTATCTAACTTCAAAATGTTGTGCCCGAAACATACACAGAGTGCTTGGAAACTGCATTCCAAACAAAAACCCCAATTGGGAGAGCCAATAAAGCTGAAAGTTGGTAAACTGCTTCTCCCCATGAATATATTTGGAAAGTTTCAGATCAAAATATTAAACATATTCACAAAATATCTCTACCAGACCGCGAAAACGGGCCTAAAAAGACAAAAAAAATATTTTGCTAATTTAACCCCCTTAAAATTGTTGGAAAAGTCACAGAAAGTCGGATCGGTCTGGTAACGGCTCTCTGACGCAGTTAAATTTCAGTTGGTGGCGTGGTTGCCACAAAATTAAATAGGATTAATCTGCGTTAGAAATGTCAAATTGATATTTATTTGGCAATGTGATCTACAGCATATCGTCATACAGAATTATAAAAACATACCTAATGCATCATAAACCCTGTTTGCAAATACATCTCTTGAAGAAATAGTTTCTTTGTTTTTGCCATCATCACGAAGTCGAGGTTCAGTCGATAACTTATTCTTTAGAAAAGTCAGTTAAAGATTCCATATACTACACTTCTTTCTTAACCACTTTACAAATAGTACATTATATAAACACTATATTTTATTATCTATTCCAAATCCATTTCTTAACCAATTCATTTAAAACTGACGCAATGTTATTTCCCAGACCAACATTTTAAAATTGCCTGATATATCTACAATTTTAAAATAAGAAATACGTTGTTGGATAATATCCGCAGTGTGGCTCTTAGCAGAGGGTATGCTAGGCTTTTAAAGTTTTTTGTATTTTCGTGCACAAGTCCGGGGCACCCAAATCAGGTATAATCGCACTGCACTCTTAAATCGTGCGCATAACCCCTTCCCTTTTCACATACAACCCAGAAACAATATATTTGAAAATCATTGTTCTGGTAGTCAATTTCTTATAGGTACTAATCTTGCCAAATGTGCGAACGCATAGACAACTTGTTTTTGCAATTATAAAATATTTTTTAAAAAAAATTCTTAATAGGTTTTTTTTCATAAAAATATATATTTTTAAAAGAGATATATCTTTTTTGTGTAATCGTAACAAATTAATACACATAGTTCCTGTCTCGTACAAAGCATGTGCGTGAATTTAACAAACAATAGATATATTCACCGCCGTCCGCTGAGCTTCATATAGCCAATAAAATCATGGTAGGTAAGAAATCGATTCTGTGTAGGAAATCGCTACTGAAAAGCGTAAAAAATTACGAATAATTAATTTTAATTCATCGCTTTAATTGAAATGTAGTAAACATCATCAATTATCTTCCCTAATCAACCGATTATAGTGAAAAAATATCTTGCAAAACTTGCTTAAAAGTAATCATAGTGTTTTTAGCTTGGTTTTCTTAACAAACTCTTCTTATACGTTTACCTACTTTAATATGATTAAGTTTTGCGGGGATTAATTTTCGCGATGTTTTAGAAATTTCGCGAAAATAAATCATCGCGAAATGTTTTAAAACAAGTCGTTCGCGGAAATAAATCCACGCAAAATCTTCTAAAACCAGCGATTTCCAAAAATATGTCCTCTCGCAATTGTTAAATACTTATTGTTTACTCGACAAATCAGAAGAAAAAAAGAACAGCTATATATAATGATGTGGAAGATATCTGAAAACTAATTTATTTCAATAATGTCAATATCCATGTATGCGTTGTCGAAAATTTGCAAAAATAAATCCTCACTAAATTTTTTTTAATGAGGCATTTGCGAAAATAAATCCTCACGATTTTTTTAAAATGAGACATTCGTGAAAATAAATCCTCGTGAAATGCAAATTATTAGAAAATACTCGCGAAAATAAGTTCTACGCGAAAATTAATCCCCGCGAAAATTAATCCTATTAAAGTACCATCCGAAATGCAGCGAACGATAGATAAATTTATTGTTTTTGACACAGGAGACAGGTGTATTATTATGCCACTCTTTTACTTGTAACTTAAAAAATTAAAAATATCTAATGCACATGATTAGAAAAAAATCCAAACATTCAGATTGAAGTGTAAACAATATTTTTTGTTCAAAAATCTGACTTCGTCGGTTAACTTTCCTCATCAAGTAAAGTCCTATGTTCATGCATAGAAACTAATGAACAGATAATCAGAACAATATAGACGGAAGGTAGAACGTACATAATTGAATATACAAGACAGTCAATCTGCTCAAAAAGCTCGAAATAACATAGATTAGCATATTAAATATAGATATTGCTGAAGAATGTCAACCCCTTGAAAAGATACAATACGTTCTTGTACGGATTTGATTTCCGAATCTAATATTGTTTTTGCAGATGCCAGCAAATGATAAGTGTTTCTATGCTGTTTCGACTCAACATCATACATAAGCGAAAGAAAATGATTGCGAGAATGCTGTAGCAGAAGTTGTTTGATAACCTAAAAATATAAAAAGTATGTAATTAAAAATAATATGTTTTGTGTAATTAAAAATATATATGTTTAAATATTTTAAACATGATTTACATTGAATTGTAAGGACTTGCTCATAAGAAAAATAGCACAGCGAAACAAACTTTCTCTAAATGATTTACTTTAATGCATCCTGAGTAAGACACTAAACAAGATTAATTTTGGCAGAGATTAATTTTCGTGAGATTAATTTTCGCGGAGTTTTATTTTCGAGGATGGCAAAATTGCGATATTTCGCGGAGTTTTATTTTCGCAGATGACCGAATTTCAAAAATTTCGCTGGGTTTTATTTTTGGGATTGGCTGAAAATCCGCAAAATCCGCGAAAATTGATCTCCGCGAAGATTATTCTCCACAAAAATTGATCTCGTTAAGGTATGACCAGGGGACACACTAACGAATTGCTAGCCCAAGGTAATGGCTATCAAAAGCCCATAATACTGACCTCATCCTGCTTGGAAAGGAAATACTCTTGTCTCGAAATCTTCAACTGGTAATTCCCTTTGATGACCTTAGCAGAGTGAAGACCTTGCAATTCCACAAGGATTGGATGAATTTCACTCGAATATAGTTCTTGTTGATTGGACTTCAAAGAACTCATGTCACTGAGAAGTTTGTCTATCTCCTTTCTAAAATAAACCAAGTTTTCATAATTAGATTTTAATTGTGTACATGTGTCCCAACGATCTTGAAAGAGATCAGGTGGGCGTCCAGCAGAAGATAATCACGTCTCTCTTATGACTTTACTAAAATAGAGTCTTTGGATAAAATAATACAAGTTATGAATTATTAACATACAAAATATAATAAAAAAATATTAGATTGATAAATTATACAACTTTATTTAATTTTAAATCATGTGCCCCAACCTGGCATAAAATAAGAAAATTGAGATATGAAAGTTAAAGTGACTTACTCAATGTCGGTGTCGTTGATATGAAAGTTGTCAGACCTCAGAAGCTGTAGTTGTTTTTCACCAGTATCTAAAGCCTTTTTTACACCGTACATTTTCATCTCTGACTGCAATCGTTTTTCTTCACTAGGAAGGTATCTAGATGTCAGGCAATAATATGATTTAGAATAATATAATATATATCCGATTCTCAATAGACAAGGTATATTATGGCAATTTTTTTTCAGTCATCGAAGCATCTTGTCGTATAACTATATACTTAGTGATTCGCCAAATCAGATCGTCCGTAGCTAGTGGTACAGGGCGAGTGGGAAACCACTAAGCTACGGAGTCAATCATATTATGGCATTATAGACAAGACAAAATATAGGTTCTTATACATTCAGTTGAATAGCATGGATATCCATTCAAAATCAAAACAATATAATATCACTCTCATAGGGATCCCCAACCCTTTTTCATGTTGGGTTCAGAATAAAGTCCTTCAAAAATGAAGCCTTATGATTTTTATTTCATCGAAAAATCTCTTTCATTCTCACGATATCATAAATTTTGTAAAAGTGAAAGTGATATTTATGACATCACGCACCCGGGTACGATGACATAACAGTGTTAATGGTATGAGTTATTTTAAAAAGAATCAGACAAATATCTCTAAATTTTTTTAGTTATAAGCAAACTATATATTTCTTATAGCTCTGTGATGTCATAATACTATGTGACTTTAACTTTCACAAAATAAAGCATATCTTGAGAAAGAAAAAAGATTTTCGACATAATAAAAAGCACAGTACTCCACTTCGGAAACCCTTTATTCTTAGCCGAACATGCACAAGTGGCTGGGGATCCCTTTAATTAAAGCATATTATGGTGGTATATTAGAATTAAAGGATTTTGTAACATCAGTAGTGAATCTATACAGGAATTAGATTTGCAGATTGGAGTCAGATTTGCAACCCAGTAATTGCTTAAAAAAGCCTCAAATGAAAACATGCATTGAGTTGTTATGATTTTTTTGTTTTGCACTGATTTATAGTGAAATGAATTTGTTAATTGCACTCTACTTTCGAGTCTAAAAGTTTTTTATATAGTATTGTATGATGAACAGGTAATCGAATGGATGTTCTCGAGCAATTAACGATTGATTTAGATTTTTTATTTCTAAAAAAATCACCCGTACTACGGACTCGTTAAAATATTTTATCGATTTTTTTGGTCGCAATACTCAAAAACGAAAATTTTTACGACAAGGGCCAATATGGGTCAAAATAAGCCCTCTATAGGCCTCTAACTTCATACAAAATTGAAAAAAATCATAGCACAGTTTTCGAGGAAATTAAAAAAATGTAATTTTCGGTCAAAAAATTTGTATTTTTTCAATATTTTGAGTCCAAGTAGTCAATAACCAGAATGTTTGACAGGTGCCCATGCAAGTCAAAACAAGCCTCCTATGGGTCTCTAACATCATGCAAAATTTTAAAAAAAATTGTAGCTCCGTTTTCGAGAAAATTTAAAAAATGACATTTTTCGTATATTTTTTTCGTTTTTTATAGGGCCCAGTACTCAAAAACGGGAATTTTCGACAGGTTCCTATACGGGTCAAATGAACCCCCTATGGGCCTCTGACATCATGCTAAATCTTAAAAATATTTATAGCACCATTTTCGAGAAAATTGAAAAAATGTAATTTTTTGTTTATTTTTCGATTTTTGGAGGCCCAGTACTTAAAAAGAGAATTTTCGACAGGTGCCCATATGGGTCAAAAGAAGGCCTCTATGGGCCTCTAACATCATGCTAAATTAAAAAAATGGGGGACCCCTCCCACTAGCCGAAAAATCAGCTTGTCCCACCCCACTAAAATTTTGTCCCCCATAACCGTTTTCCCCCAATCAAATTTCAGTCCCTCTCAGTAAAGTCACCCTAAAAATTACCAGGTTTCTTAAAATTTTAGGGCCGCTATGACCCTTCTGTAAACCAAGTGCTAATAAAGCAATTTAAAGTGATTTAGAAGGTTGAATTAGCAATTTAAGGTGGTTTAGAAGGTCAAATTAGCAATTTAAAGTGATTTACAAAGTCGATTTAGCAATTTAAAGTGGTTTAGGAGGTCAAATTAGCTATTAAAGTGGTTTAAAAGGTAAAATTAGCCATTTAAAGTGGTTTAGAAGGTCGAATTAGCCATTTAAAGTGGTTTCACCTGCGCAGAAAGTCCCTCCCCAGCAAAATCGAATTAATTGACCCCCGTAACTGTCAGAACCGCACTATATTGGATGAAATTCATGCAACCACTTTTTCCAACACTACATAAGGTGATATTTCAAAGAAAGTTTTATACTTACTGTGATTGCAATCGAGCAAGCTCATTTCTATCTTGTTCCTTGACCTCTTCACTTTCACCTAGAACAATGTTGTTTTAGTTTCCATGAAGCTTTCAAACATTTGGTTTGGATAAATTTTGCAAATGAGTTTATTATCAGAGAGAGTGTGGCTGCATAACATTTTATAATAATCCTTCATCCAATTAACTAACTATTTTTTGTTACTGCATGTGTATTTTTAACTAAAACACTTTTTGGACTTTGTATTAATTTGGTATTTTGAAGTAAATTGCAGAAAAATTATTTCCCTAAGTTAGAGTAAACCTTGAGTTATTTTAGTATGCAAGCAACGACGCAATCTCATCACCCATATTGGGAACATGGTGATTGATTAGTTAACAATATAGAAGGATTATGAAAGCAATAGTTTGCTTGTTGTTAAATCAAATTATTATGTGTGCTATATGTTGTGTTTATTTATATCATCTATATAGCTCCCTAACTTCTTACAAACCTTTAAATATTAGTTAATGGAGTAAACACAGTAAAAACAAGTTTATCCCATATGAATAGGCATGTAAATTATCAAAGAATTTCTTATTTTTTAGAAAAATCCTCACAAATTGATCTAAATTTGCACGTTTACTTGATTTTGAAATGATTTGAACCAATGACATAAGTAATTAAAAAAATAAACAAGATTAAAAAATAAAAAATAATATTTAAAAAGCAAAGAATTTACTAGATATAAATTATATCTAAACATGTTCAGTTGATTAAGTTATTTTTTTTGAAAAATGCAATATTGATAAGTTTTGCAATTGAATGTTTTCGGTCCCAGTGCCAATCATTTTCAACAGGTGTCCATATGGGTTTTAGCACCGTTTTTGAAATTTGAAAAAAAATTATTTTCAGTCCAAAAATTAAATTGTTTCCTTCCAAGCACCGAAAAACGAGAATTTTCGACAAATGTCAATATTGTATTAATTGTATTTTTTGGTCCTACTCGGGCCCGAAACAGGGCAAAAAATATTTTTTTTCAAAAAAATTATCTGGAGATATTATTAGTTAGAATAACATGTAAAATTTCAGAAAAGATTATAGAGCGGTTTTGTAGAAAAATCTGTGACGCACACATGAACGGAAGTGAATTTATAGATTCGGTTCTGTGTAGCAAATTGATTATATATGCTTATTAATTATTGTACTCCGAAACATGCGCATAACATGTTTAAACAATAAACACATTCCGTATGCAGCATTAGGTAAGAATGAACTCGGATTTTTGATCCAAAAACTACCCTATTAGAACTCAGTACTAAAAAACACAAAAACAAAAGGTTCCCTCTATTATAGAGGTCTAACTAAAACTAACAAACAGTTTCCTACATCAATTTATAGAAAACAGAAAACAGGTGGTAGCTTAATGATTTAAGTAAGCAAAAGTTCTCAAGTGTTAGCTTTCGTAATTTTAAAAAATTTAATTACATAATTATTTTAACTCATTTTTAAAAATTTATTTAAGAGAAAAAATTTCCCACCTTTTATGAGTAAAGTCTCGGGTTTGCTCGCATCCAGTAAGTTATATTTGTGATGGTCTCGTGTACCTGCTAAGTCAGCAATACCCTAAAATGAATAGACGTTTTAAGTTTCTGTTCAACAATCCCCTATAATTAAAAACTAAGATTAGATCGTTAAAGTTAACAGAGATCAAAACTTGTTGAAGATACCGTTCAATTTCAAAAAAATTATACGACAGCAATGATACTATTTATTATTATTTATAGTTTTCGCATCAAAATGACACACATGCTTAATCAATCAGAAATATTATTTTTATCATCATACAAAATTACAGCGAAATCTGAACATAATTTATTAATAAAGGTGAGGTAATGTCATCCTATGTCATTGGGCTAAATTGACATGTTTAGGAGTATGGGGCCCAGAAAGAAGAGGTTTCAGTTAGTGGCCATATAGGTAAAAATGTTTTCCTCTAACTTAATGCTAAAATTTTTAAAAAATTAAAGGAAAGATTTTGATAATATTCAAAAAAAGTTCTTTTTCGACTCTTCACTACCGTAGAAAAAATACCTATCTAAAATAAAGTGGTTGGAACCATATCTAAAATTTCAGATTATAGGAGGGCCACATCAAACCTATCTGATGATTTAAGATAAGAAATATAATGTTTCAGAATAGATGCATTAGTTTCAATTGAGAATGAAGGGACACCATATAAATGAAGGTTAACTAGACAGTCATCAGAAATGTTTGCTATGGACCCCACTACTTCAATATTGTTGTCGAGAAGTGATTTACGTATACCAGTGAAAAAATAACAGTGACACGTTGATTCGATTTCGATATTACAGTCACAGAGTGAGTTTATAGTGTAAACGAAATTATGTCAGAATTTGTGATGTCTCAAACGACTTAAATCAACACGTAGACGTGTGAGAAGCTTAAGGCCTATTGCGTCGAGTGAATATTAAATATAGAGTAAGGATTTAATCGATATAGTTTGAATACTGACTTTTTAAAAATTGAAATAGACGCTGAATGATGCAAATTACGTCCTAGTTCGTCCCAGGCTTTTATGCAAAATGAGAAAAAAATGTATTGGAAAAGTAATTTGAATTTGAGGTTACTTCACGTAGAAGATCTGTATGATTACGCAATATCTGATTCCAGCTTTGAAAGGTATTTAGGGCAGTTGCAATGATCAATATTATAAAAATAAATAAATCTATGACACCTTCGTCAAAGTCTCTCAAGTCCCAGTTCTTGGTACAGTTTAATTCGAGATATCCCCTTTATTGCTCCAATGATTGCCAGTACAGCGTTATATGGGATGAATTCAATTTCTTTACAAAAAGACTCGCTGTGAGGCTGATCATATTATGAGGCTGATCATATCGCAATAGTCTAGGTGAGGTCTGATATATGATGTATAAATATTCAATTAAGCTTTTTGAGGCAAGTAAGGGTACATACGTTTAATAAGACCAATTCCTTTCATTGCGTTAGATTTTATGTGGTTTAAATTAATCTTTTCATCTAGGAGTAAACCTAAATTGTTTTTTAGAAAAAATCAACCTCAACATGAAAACCATTTGGAGCTAAACCTGGATGTATATCAGCGTTCCGTTTACTGTGACCTGTTTATTTTGGTCAGGATTGGATTGAAAGGCCCAATCATTTATAG
>JAUOBW010225767.1:0-12677 GCA_032360285.1 Lepidozona retiporosa | reverse complement strand
GTTTCATCTTAAAATATTATTTAGTGTAACCTGGCTTTTAAAATCGGTAAATTATTTTTTATAGCTTATTGAGCTTTATTGGGTTTATATTTTGGGGTGTTTGTTATGTTCCTTGTCTGTTATATTATCCCTGCTTGTTCCTAATTATTTGGGCTTGTTCTTTGGTTGTTCCTGGGTTGTTCCGGCGTGTTCACCTTTTTATAACCGACGGGTTTTAAATGTAAAACGAGTTTAACTAATAAGATGATAGAGACGATCAAAACAAAAAGCTATCGTCACTATCTTTTTTTCCTACTGGCACATAAAATATCCCCGGCTTAAGCCCTTTTCTTTTGAATATAAGCCCTCCCTACCCACCTGAGTTTTACGGTAAATCGTGATAATGCGTTGCAATGCAATGCTTTTAGGGAAGGGTGGTCTTAGCAATGACGTATCATTGTAGAGGAGCAATCAAAAAAAGTTATCCAAGGCTATTGCGACTTAGCTTTTCAAATGAAAAGAGCAGCGCATGAACAAACAGTTAAGAAGAATTTTCCTAAGAAAAAGACTCAAACGATCATTGCAGACTTTTTCAGTATTGTACGTGGTATATATTTATAATAAAAACCACAGAACAGCATTTATCGCCCTCTCTTCTGGATTTTTTCCTAACTTCGGATAATTCGAACTTTCGTTAATTCGAACAAAACTGTTGGTCCCATGCGTGTTCGAATTAGCGGTTGTTTACACGTTTTTTTTATTATAAGCAACTAAGCTTTGGCTTTAGTACTAGTGTTGCTTAGCAAAAATGCCGAAATTTAGTACTAATGTTGCTTAATAAGATAAAGATTTTCAAGGTCCAGAATTTTAAAAATGATTTTTAAAACTGCAACTAATTAATTAGCAAGAAATTCATTGAAATAATTAAAACTAGAGAAAAAACGAACTTTTTAAAAAATAATCAGAGACAATGCTACACATATATGTTATGGATTGATTCATTTGTTGCTTAGCTTGATCTAATTTATAGTAGTAATGTTGCTGAGTTTGTCTCTCAAAAAATTTACAACGCTAAACATTTTTCTCACGAATATTCTAATTTCAAAATGGCTTTAAAATTAAGAGACTTGGCCAATTCAAGACTTAAACTGTAGTAGATTGTTAAATTTAGAACTTGCTGTACTGCGAAATTTACTCTAAATTTCATTGTAATGGCAGGGGGAAGACCACCAGACACAAGAAAATGTAATAGCCGCTTGGATAAAGATAAAATTAACTCTTTGTATGATGATTTGTTTGACGCTAAATGCAATTTGCCTTTACTCTCTTTGTCCATTGCTAAAATTTATTTTCAAAAAAGCAAACCTTCAAAAAAAGAAATACTAAAAATATACGACTACATCAGAAGAAGAAAATGCAAACCTAAATTAGATAATTTAGAATCACAGTGCAGTCAACCCCTTTCTTTTGAAGACGCGGTTGAAACCGCATCTTGTTTAAATTCGAACATCAATCAGAATCAAGAAGAAAAATTAGAAAAGGATACAAAAAAACAAAATGCTAACGAAAATCACAGAGCAGAAGAAATGTCACACACTCCGGAGAAAGAACTACCCTGCCAAAGAAGTACTGATCAAAGTGATCTTTCTCCAGAAGATGACGACTTGTTGGATGAAAGCAGCGATGAGCTAGTCGACTTTCATAGCATTCAACCAAAAAAAAAGCAAAAATTAATCAACTCAAAAAGATATATAGGTCAAAGTAAAATAAGAAAGGTCTATAACACTAGTGCCTTAGGAGATTATAACAAAAAAGAACAAGAATACATACCAAACGAAAAAAAATTACGAAGATCACATCTAAAAAAGAAAATGAATAAATCAAAGAACAAAATTAAAAAAGTTAAAAAAATCAAAAACACGAAGTCAACTGAAACTGCAAGATTTTTGAAAGTAAAAAACTATGTGTGTGAAATTGTCTCCGGCATCATTTCTAAAACATATCAAGATCTCCTAGAAGTCACATCTGGCAGCAGTACGTCCTCATCTTCTGAAGATGAATTTAGTCTAGCTAATGACTCAAAAATTCCTGAACCAACAAAGACCTCAAATATCATAAATCAAACAGATACAAGTTTTTTTGAGGAGGTTGGTATTGATCACGAGACAGCAGAGGCACTTGCTACCAGTAGACTTCCTAAAAACAAATTCTTTGAAAAGAAAATGGACAGAAGTACTTTTAAAGAGCCTCTACCTGATAACTGGAAAACCATCCCGATTGTAGACAAATGTTCTTATCGTTCATTAGGCGGTGATTGGACAAAAATTTGTATAAGCCTAATAAAAAAATTTAATCCTTATTGCGTTTGGGTATTTTATAAAAACCGAGTAAAAAGAGAGAATTCGAGAAAATCAAATTCAAATTTTCTTTCTGTTACAGCAAAGTGCAAGTTTTCCGATTGTCATTGCATAGTTCATTTATTCCTGTTAAAGAAAGAAGATAATTTGTTGCAAATTACTTTCTCTAACGACATATGTCATAATATCACAAAACCTAAAGCAAGAAATATTAAAGGCTCGGAACGAGAAGAAATAAAATCTAAATATGAGAAAGATTTTCACACCCAGCCGTCGGATATGTATAGAGAAAACTTAGCTAAAACAACTACTGGGTTTTCATCAGGAAATCGTGATGGTGTTGGAGTTTCTAAAAAAGTCCATCAAAATATTAAAGCTGAAGTAATTCGTAAATATAACTCCATAGATAACTTGCATCAGAACCTTACAACTCTCCAAAAAAATCTCCAGGAAAACGACCGGTTGGCTGCTGTCCAAGGTGATTTATCTTTTCGTAAGTTTTTCGGTTTTCTACACTCTATAGTTTTGTCATCAGACGAGCTAAAGATTGTAATGCTTGACGAAAAACTCGTAAGGCTTTACCGAAATCTATGCACTAGAGATATAATGTATATTGACGCTACCGGGAGCTTAATTAAAGACATTCCGAACTTCCCTAAGGTACTACTATATGCCGCGGTTGTGCGTCACCCATTTGGAAAGACGTGTGCCCTACCTGTAGTTCAATATTTAACAAGCAGTCATTCTTCCGATTCAGTTAGGTACATGCTAAGGACATTGCGAGAAAAAGAGCATCTTGTTTTTGGTAAAACAACACAACCTAAACTCATAATAACAGACAACAGCAAGGTTTTGATAAATGCTTCACTGAGTGAGTACAATGGTGAAACATTACGTTCATATTTAGAAAGAATTTTTCGTTTAGTGACTGGTAAAATGAGACAAGGTGAAGAAAACCTCACTTTTATAACAGTTTGCTGCTCACATATAATTAACCAAGTGAAACGTTTCCTAATTAAACAGGCAGTTTCAGGTTCTCACCGTCATTTCATTTTAAGGGTAATTGGAAGGCTCATTTACTGTAATACCTTAAAAGAGTTAACAGATATTGTAAAAATGTTTTTGACTATAATATCATCTCAATACCAATCTGCCATAGTTGAAAATAATCTCTCACGTATAACAGATTCTATAAACACATTTGATCAGGAGATTGAAGACTTTTTAAAATTTGATGATAATTCTGATTCAGATGATATTGAAGAAACAACCTCTGATGAAGATAAAGTTCCTCCGTCAACATGGAAGAATTATTGGAAAAACATTATCGAGGAGTTAGCTGTTACTTCGTCTGGAAAGGATAGAAATAAATATTATGTTCCAAAATTTTTATATTACTTCGAAAATGTTATGCTTGCTGAAGCCCCACTCTGGAGCAGACTAATATTTGGAGATCATTCTACATTTGGCCCGGCTTACGAAAAGATATTGAAAAATAACAGTAATATTGGAAATAATTTTCTTATCAATTCTAGTAGCAATGCTCCTGTCGAAAATTATTTTAAATTTCTCAAAAGCGACAAAAGTATTTTGAAAACACCATTGTCTAATTTTGTTAGCAGTCTTTCCGATAAAGTTATTGGGCTAGAGAAGGATTATATCAATGGAATACTGGAAGGTTTTGATAAAAAAGAAGATTTAAACAAAATATTTACCAAAAAAGATATAAACCGCTTATCGTCCATCATTAACTCTGACAAAGGCCCTGTGGAAGATGATAACCCCCAGTTTTTTATACCAACAGAAGAATGGTCAAAGAAGAGTACGCCAAAAAAGAGAAAATATCATCAACCGTATGTACAAAAACCAACTAAAAACATTCGTTTTAGCAACATTCCGACAGAATTCGAAGAAAACAAACCCGTTCCGAAAAAATTCGACAAAAGATATTTAAATTTCAAAAAACAAAATTGGACTAAGGTTACAGCTGTGTCACCAAACGCTGCGATAGCACAGAAAACTTTAAGAGACCAATGGGTCAATATGAAAGAAAAGGAAAAAGAAAGATTTAAACCGACTCAGAGTGAAAAGGAAAAGAAATGTCCTGTTTGTCAGGTTGATGAAGAAGCATTGATGGTTGCGTGTGATATCTGCAATGATTGGTACCACACTAATTGCGTTGATTTTAGCGATGAAATCGCTTTGTTATCCCAATCATATGCTTGTAAAAGATGTGTGGTTGACAATTTTGGTGGATTACTTCATTTTCTATATTTAGCAACATCTCATTTTGAGCTCTATGATATCACTTTTTCTGAACAGATGAAATGCTTTGAGTCGAAACCTCTCGAAGAAATTATCAATTTAAAAAATCATATTTTCATTTGTGGATCCTTTCCATTAAGCAATGAGGTTAAAATTAAAAGCCAAAACGGGTTTAAAAATCCTTATATGAACTGCTGGTTTTCATCTCTAATGCACGTACTTTTGTCGACTGTTTTAAGGGATTCGATTATTTTTGAAATAAGTTCTAACTTCGGTGCTTTATTTCCAAGTTTTAGAAACATAATTGATATGTTGGAAGCAAACCCTAAACGAAAAACTGTTTTTCCGACAACTGACGTAAAAGAAATTATTCAACATTGTGGTGGTTTTTGTTTAGAAAACAGTCAATGTGAGGATCCTGCGGAGTTTTTTCAAAAATTTGTTTCTAGTTTTAATCTTCAGCGAATGTTTAAAATAGACAAATTATCCGTAGTTAGATGTGAGAAATGCTTTAATTCTACTGTTAGCAATCAAACAACTTGTATTTTCGATATTTCACTCCCAGTATTCAAAGATGTTATTAACATTGAAAACTTGATATGGAATCATTCTACCTGCCAGTTTGTCACTGCGTTTGAAGCTGCCGTATGTAAACATTGCCGGGACCCACTAAATCCAACTTTAGCTACAGATAATCGGTCAATGACGTTTTTTCTTAATTGTCCACCAGTAATTTGCTTTCGATTTGATCGTGTATCGATTGGACATAATAATCGTGTAAACAAAGGGAAGATATTAGTAACTGCTGATGTTGTTTTACAAGAGATTGCACCTTGCTTTCACACCATTGATTCGAACACATATACTTTAATTGCAACAATTAATACTATAGGGTCTTCCAGCACAAGAAGTACACATTTTGTTACATATCTTTTCGAGGATGAAAAAGTCCATGAATTCGATGATACCACGATAAAAAGATATAAAAAAAATAAACTACTTGCGTCGGAATCCTATCAAAAATCTGTTTATATGGTGTTTTACGTCCGCAAAGATTGCATTTCAGATATCCCATTGGAAGTGGACCATTCGCATTGGAGACTTACTTCGCACAAATCTGTTTTAGTCGAAAATTCTTTGTTCAATCCAGATGAAGTTTCTAACTGCATCGTTCCATTATCAGATCGAATTTCAACATCAGGTAAAAACACGATCTCTGGAAACTTTATATCAACATTTGTATTTCATGAAAGCTATAACACCGACACTTATGCATGCTCAGCAAATTTTTTACAAGATGTAAAATTAGGCAGAATGACAGAAGAATATTCTAAATTTATATATTCAGCTGAAATATTAACAAAGCGTGTAGTAGTTATTCCTTATGAGATGGAGAGAGGGGTTTGGACAGTTGCTTTAATTTATCCAATTGAAAAACTTTTTATACATATCGATTTTGGTCAAGGGAGAAAGGCTTCTATTTTTTCCATTTTAATATTTCTTATTCGGAAGTTATGCGGGAACTTAAATTTAAAGTTTGGAAAAAAAGAATGGCTATGTGTTACTCCAGAAAATTTGCAAAACCATAATGAAAATTCCGCTATTGAAACTTGTATTGCATGCTACAACATTATTAATAAAGAATCCTTAATGGCACCACCGAATTATTCAACTATTTTACGGTATTGGCTTATGTCCAATGTTCTTTTAACAAATGTTCATGTTCCCAACAACCAAAAGGCTGATAACACGGAAAAACCTAAATTAGGAAACAGGTCCACCGTAAAAAGATTGGTTTTTGGAGAAATCCCGCAAGGTGATATCAATTTTTTTCAAGAAATAATAAAATATAAGAGAAAAGAATACATTTCTATGACAGAGTCATCAGAAGAAGAAATAGAAGATGAAAATCAACATTATTATGATGATACTCATTTAAAAGCTCTGAAAAAATTCATCACTGAGAATATTGCTTATGCACAGGGTTTGCTATTTAATGCCGAGGAAAGAATCAAAGCTGGAAAAAAACTTACAGACAGAATTTATCTGCTATATAATTTATCAAATAAAACCTGGTTTAACGACATCTGCACCGAAGAAAAGTTTTCTATTTTTGACTGGGACGTAGTTTTTGAACTGGCTACTATGGTCAAGGATCAATCTAAGGAAGGTTATCGTACTCCAATGAGAATTAACCAGTCAAATTTCTATGCCAATGTTGTAGTTCCTGAACTTGTTACGAAATACGTTATGGATACACAGAACATTTCTTACGACATTGCGACTCAACTAATATATAAAAGAAACTGGCCGCATGATTCAATTTTAGAGGTAATTTATTTTCTTAGTATCAATCAAAATTTTAATCATGATAAAATAGCAACCCCTTATTTATTTAGTCAATACGAAAACCATTTATAAGAGAGGTTTAACTTTCAAATTTGAAAAATCTATTTGAAAACTTTTAGACTATTTCATAGTCGTATCTGCGTAACTTGAAGTCCCTGTTGTTATGCGAAGTCCTGCGCAGCAAATTTACAAATCATAGACTATCTTTATTAGGAAACAATCTGGTTTTTAACTCGCGATTGGGGAATGAGAAGAGAAAAAATCTAAACGCTTTTTATTATTTATTTGTTTATTCACTTACTTATTTGTTTTATTTATTTATTTGTTTTATTAATTTGTTTAACTTATTTATTTATTTATTTATTTATGTTTTTTTGTTTTATTTTTTTTTATAAAAAACGTTTTCTTACACAAAACCTATCATACTGAATGACCTTTAATGGGGTGCCTAACAACAAGAATTTCATGTCATGAGACGATTTTTGTGTTTTAAAATGCGGGTGTGGCGGATTTGTGCGAGAAGATTTTCCGTGTGTTTTGTGATGAATTGTCCATGTGACAAAATATTACAAGTTGTTTAAAAGTTATATGACAACCATGCATGTATTTGTAAGTTTTTGATTTCTTTCGGGTGTGTCTCTATTAGTAAATTTATCGAAGTATCTGTTCACAGATTAAACTTTGTCTACTCAACATGTATGGTGAATCTGACTCGATCTAGAAACGTTCTTGAATAAAAATTTCTTTATTCTTCTGGTTTTTAACTCGAACAAAGTACTATATGCTTCGGTCAATAAGGAAATTGTTGAAATATTTTTCCTTCTGTTATCTCAAGGTAACGAGGAAAATAAGGCTTTAAAACAGTGGTGTTAAAAAACTAAATTTACTTTTTTCAGGAGTTTTCGGGGAATTTGGTATGCCAAAAAACAATTGGAAGACGCATCATACAAGGTAAACTTTATTTAATGTTATAAAATTTCGTCGGTTAAAAAGTGACGAAATTTTTTTAAAATTTCGTCAATTTTCACCGACGAAACTTATGACCGATTCTCAACAGAAAACATTTATTTTTTATTTTTCAGTTTTATATTTTACAAGAGAAATACTGCTCTTCAAATAACACAGTTTGTTTCGTTTGACTGCTGTTAGCATTGTTTGAGACGTAATAGTTTGTTTTAATAGATTTCTTTGATGAAAATAAGACTTGCTTGTCTTTTTTGGGATTTTATTTTTCGCATTTTGCCACAAATTTCCCTTATTTTGGCTTCAATTTCGACATTAAAGAGTCGTTCGACGTAGAAAACAAATGAAAACATGTTAAAAGCAAAAAATCAATTTTGCTTAAACATTTTGTCGGTCAAAATATTTCGTCGGTTATAAAATTTCGTCGGTTAAAAATTTAGTCGGTTTTAAAATTTCGTCGGTTAAAAGTGACGAAATTTTTTTTTGTCATTTTTAACCGACAAAAAATTTAACCGACAATGTACATCATTACTAAAATTTCCCAGGACCACCAATTATGTTCTCAACGTTTTGCGAGTGAAACCTGTGCTTATTATATTCTTGTGCATATTTAAATTAGCTGAAAGTCAGAGTCCAGTTTTATAAAACTACTTTGATCATATTAAGAGTAGTTTTTAGCAATTTTGGGTGCATGGTCACGAAGTAACAATACACGAATGGTTACAATCGTGTTCATAATAATTTGAGAATCGACATTTTAGCACCTTTCAGATCAGTACCGCGCCCTAAGTATGGTGTTTTTAACGGTTCGAGGTTGCATTTTCCTAAACGACAGTGTAACGCAAAACTTAAATCTTAGAATGTTAGAAAATTAGAAAATATCAGTTTTAACGACAAAAATGGGTGGAAACATAGGGCAGAAGGCAGAAAGCTTCCGTTTTTCTCGCTTTTTTTACTTTCAGCTGTTTTAGGCTGGAATTTTTTGCGCAGACCGAGTTTGTTTTTCACCTGGAACAACCTGTATGGTCTTAACATTTATGATCACGATTGTACTAAAATACATATTTGATTTCTTCATTTTTTTATTTATTTGGATAGTTCTTTATAGATAACTGTGTCTGATGAGACTCTATTGACCTCATACCGACAAAGAATAGTTTGAAACGAATTTTGCTCAACAATAAGGCATCACTTTGATAATCTAGGACAGTTATTTAAACATTTATTGCGTTTGTGCATTTTTTTAACAAACCCATTTGAAAGGTGTCTGTCCTATTTTGTTGTAAATACGTTACATGTTCTGTAATTTTTAGTTGTTATTGGTGATATAACAGAAGAACATTCACGAGCAATTGTTTGTCCATCAGGTCAAGATCTATCAAAAACAGAAGTTGTAAGTTTACCTTTTGATACTATTTTGATGAAAGAAAGTTAATGAAGCGGGACTGACATTGGGAGCTGAATTTGGGTGAATTTTGAAATTGGGAACATAAACTAAACATAAATTCTACTGTCAGTATGCGAAAACAACTTTTAGACCCTGCTTCATCAAATCTATATAAATGTTAGTTTGCTGTTATGATGTGTAAAAGTTTAAATAAAAGTAAAGAAAAACAGCCTTATTATTCCCATCTACAACATCCAAAATGTGTGACGGTGCATAACATATTAATTTGTAAGTGTTGTGTTTCTGGAACAACTATCTATCTCTAAAAGTAAGCATATTTAGAAAAACTTAGATCATTACACATTTTTTATAAGAACAATTTTATAAGAACAGCAAGGCTAAAATTTCGGATGAAAACAATAGGTCTATTGTTTAAATCAATAGATGAATAGAACAATCTGAGCATTAGCCAAAACTTTCTAGTTCTTTTGTAAAAAAGTTTATTGTTATTGTTATTATTATTGTTATTTTTATTCACGGTTAATCTCAATTTAGCTTGCAAAATCTATTGAGAAGAAAGGTGGTGACGTTGTAAAAAAGCAATGCCAGGAACATATATCCAACCATAAACGATTAGATATTGGCGATGTTGTACTAACTGACGCTGGCAAACTAAAAGCAGAAAAGCTTATTCATGCTGTCGGTAGGATATTTTAGAAGTCTGAATTAATATTTTGCCTCACTTGCACATTTTTAGTGGACAAATTAAGAAATTATTTTCTCGGGTGCTGACGTCATCTATCAGAATTTTAATAAAAAAAATATACCGTAAATGCTCGATTAGGCGCCCACTCTCGAACAAGCGCCCCTCTCGATTAAAACCCCAAGGGGCTTTTATTCGAATACACGATTGACTCTAATAGGGGCTCTAATTTGAGTATATGTATGAAGGGAAATGATTATTCAAAAACAACTTTCTTTTAATGAATTTACGTCTTTTGAACTATAACGCTAAGTAAGTTTTAACTTTACCAGAAAAACAGTCTGATATTTTAATTATAAAGCCCTGGAAACTATTCAACGAAATACGGTTTATTCGTTTATACAATTTTGTGCAATGATCGAAAAAATGAGAATTTTCAATAAGTACCCCTCTAGAATAGGCGCCCCTCTCGAATAAGCGCCACCCTCTTTTGAAAGTGACATTTTAAATAAACACCCAGGGAGCTTAATCTAGCATTTTCGGTATATCTTCATTTATTCTAAACATAAGATTAGTAGAAGATGATTGTTTCTGGATTAGGCATTTTTGGGTCATATTATTCTACCTAAAGTTGTCAGATGGTAATGGTTTTTGGAACAATCACCTAGCTCTAAAATTAAGCACTTTTAGATAAACTTATTATTATTATTAGTATTATTTTTATTATTGTTTTATTATTATGACATTTGAATAGAAAAAAAAACATACTAAATTAAACTTATTTTAACGCTCTCAATTAAGGTCCCGTGCTATTCGACGACGCTGCATTCTACAATTGTTTACGCAAGCTAGTAGAAAACATATTAACGTGTGCAGATCGAGAAGCGATTTACTCACTGTCGATCCCAGATATAACTATTTGCATTGGTGATGCAAAGGAATGTTCTAAAATAGTGTCGACAGTTATCAGTGAATATTGCAAGAAATATTTATATAAAGTTGGTTCCTGGAGGGTCTTACGACTAGTGTTTAACAAAAAAGGCGACCACGTCTTTTATGAAAAAGCCTTTGGCGTGAACTTCAATATAGCATAATATATTTTTATTAACATAGCTTTTTTTCTAGTATACAAATATTAGTAAATTTATTTTATTTTATTAGGTAATTTTTATATTAATTTTTACACATAACGGTTTTTGACATAACGTACTCGTACCTGTAGTCGGAGCCTTAAAATTAAGCTCATGTATGTGAAAAGGTTTATTGACATACGTTTGTGTTGCGTGTAAACTTTCATTTTGTTGAAATACGTAGATTTTATAAAATCAAAGTAAATGCAAACTCCAATAGTGGTAATGGCACCATATAATTTTTTACTCACATGGGTTGGTTTTTAGAGCTAAATTTAAGAAATTTATATCCTCCAGTAAATTTGAGAACACATATCTTTAAAAGAAAAAGAAAAATAATTAAGGAGATGTTGTATATGTGTCCCAAAAATTCATTAAGCAGTTTAATTTTCGGTTATAGACTAGAAAATAATTTTGCAAAAATGAGTTCATAAAAACAGTCTTGAATTACCAAATAAAAGGGAAAAAAGGAAAAATTAAGAAAAATTTTGGCTGAAATTATCTTACATCTTTTTTTTTAATTATAGTAATATTGGACCGAGTTATGCTTTAGTATCCAAACAAAATCCAAGCTATCAAATATATGCTAATATGACTCTCCTTAAAACGAAGAAATGCAAGTTAAAAGCTTTTTTCTCTACGAAAGGTTCTAAAACTATCAATTTTAAAAATTATTAAAGTTTGTGTTAACTCTAAGAACTAAGGCTTTTGCGGGTTCTCTTGCAAAAGCGTACAGGACGTCATAAATTAAGGGGATATAAGATAACACTAGCGACTACATTATCGGATGAGGAAAAATATAGAGCAGGCACAATATTCGCCATCTTGACATATATTTTATTATATCAACTATATGTTTTTATATTCATATAACAAATTAAAAATAAAGTACAATTATTCATTTTAAATTTACTCTAATTTGACTATCATAATCAACTCTGCCAATTTGGTTTGAAACCAAATTCCTTGACCCTCTTGTCGCAAAAACCTTTGACAATATTTTATTCATATATGGTTATTGACAAAAATATCTTAATTGTAGATAAATCTTTAGATTAATTAATTCAAACCTGTATTAAAATTTAAAATTCGTTGTTATGTTGAAATGCTGAAAATGGTAAGATTTTAAGAAAAAATACCGAACATTTTTTGTTCCCGATCTTTATTTAGCCACTACGATATTAACCACCCCGACCACCACCATTCTTCGGCAATGAAAATTTATTTCGCTTTCTCAATTTAATAAGAGTCCTTCCACAAAATCAGTAAATAGTATCTTCTCGCAAAAATTCATCTCCTTACGGTATTCATTAAATGAAAAGTCCATAGAAACTAATAAAGTCGAAATTCTACACACCTGTTTAACACCACTGTAACAAATTGTAGTCGAGTGTTTTTTTTAATACCTATTTAAAGTTTGAAAATATTATACAAATGCTCCAAAAAAACGACAGAACGATCAATGGTGTCGTGGAGAAGGTAAACTCCCAAAAACCGAAGAAAAAACGACAGAACGATCAATGGCGTCGTGGAGAAGGTAAACT
>JAUOBW010225656.1:0-12677 GCA_032360285.1 Lepidozona retiporosa | reverse complement strand
AGTGAGTCTAGATTGTAGAACCCTGTGTGTTGAAAGTTGAGTAAACCTAACCTTGACCATTTATGAGTGTACCGGGACGATTACAACTTTAGCGGGCCGATTACAGCTGAGCGGGCCGATTACAGATTAATAGTGCCCTGACATTACGGCAAACCTAAGCTGTTTGTAATCAGGTATACGATTAAGATAAGTAATAAGGCCTGTTTCTTAATATGTGGTCAATCATTCATTTAATTCAAACAAAAATAGACTAACTATATAAAGCCTTTAGCCCTACATAGGTCGGAGGCTGAATCAGCAGCCCTTAGACCTTTTTTAAACAAACCAAGCTTCACTGGTTCCCGAGATGATAATACATTTCAAAAAACACGCTCAATATATTTTGAAATCAAACCGGATTTGAAAAAATTGACTCAATATTTAGAATTGGATTTTTTTAGGTCAAAGTAATCAAAAACAATGATTTTCGACAAGTGCCTATGTGCGTCAAAATAAGCCCAATAATTGGGCCTTTAACATCATGGAAATAGAAATATTTTTAAAAATTTAACTTACAGTATGGTTTTAAAGAAAATTTAAAAAATTAGTCCTAAAATGACAATTTTTTAGCATTTTCGGGACAAAACAGGGCAGCAAGAATTTTTTTTTCCAAAACCAAAGAAAATAGGTCCGGAGATATGACTCTGAAACACTGTAGTAGAAAATTTGAAATGATATCGTTTTTTCAGATATCGGTTTTTCAGAAACGTGCGTGACTGATACATGCACAAATGGACATACATGAATATAAAGGACGTCTCACCGACTTTTGTCACAGTCCAAAAAATGTTTGGAAGAATCATGTGATTAGGTGGATTCATTGAACTTTGTCAGCTTTGACAGAAAAATATTGAGAATGATTTTTTTAAGACAAAACTTACAACAGCGCCTGTAACTGGATTCTTTGTTGTCAAGACATGTAGCAAGTAAACAAAGTCTTCATACTGGCGAAATACAATCTTTCCCACTTCAGCATCATCAAACTCATCCTATAAATAAACAACATCCACAACTTGAAATCTCCTTTCCAATACAAATCCAAATTTTAGTAAAGTTTATTGTTTATACTTTTCTAGTGTACAGCCTTATGTTTATGAAACAATTTGCTTCACCAAAATTCAGATATTTTCAATACCGGCCTGAAAATGGTATGTTTAGGTTAGGTTTATGTTGCATATAGTTGACGACAGGTAATTGATCTAAAGTAGAACAGACATAATAAACATAGAAGCTCTGTTTAAACAGGTACTATAACAAACATACAGAGTTTTTTTACTAATAAATGTCCGGCACAAACCTTACATGTTTGCATTATCTGTTTTATATATATTCTACTGTTATAATAGCTCATTACGATTGTATGGTTTTAGTAACTTTTGACGTGTACTCGTAATTTTTTGTATATATTCACTCATAGCCGGAACAGTATGTTAAAAGGTATTCTAGAAAAATTAAATTACACAATAAGAACAACTTACTAGTTTAGTTTGAACGGTAAACTTGATTATTTCCCCATCTTTAGAAGCATCATGGATACTTATTTTGTATGACATATTGCTGTAAATAAAAATTTTAAATTATATTTTATGTACGTAAATGTGAAACATAAATAGATCTAAAATTTTATACTACAGTATTTTAAATGTGTATAATCGTTACTTGAAAAATAATAAATTTTGATAACTCTGTGGTCTTGAAATAATCGTATTGATGTCCGAAAATAGATGTCTCGTGGCCAAGTTGGGTTTATAGGATAATACATATTAGGTTTTATGAGACATAATCTAGATTGACCTTGGTTAGCATAGAAAAAATTGTGTCTTATATTTGTCGGGATTTTATATAGATCGCCTGATCAGACATATTTTTTGCAAAATTTCAGTCATGTAATATAAAATACCACAAATTTTGATAATCAGGAGATCTATATATTAGGGGACTTTAACATCAACCTAAATTTTAAAGACAAAATTCCAAATACCGTCAAGCAGCACCGTGATTTCTGTTTTCTTCATTCTTTAAATGAAATTATTATTGAGCCTAAGCGTGTAGCAGAAAATACCCTAATACACTATTAGACCACATTATTACAAACTCACCTGAGAAACGTGTAGCAGAAAGTACCCTAATACACTATTTATTAGACCACATTATTACAAACTCACCTGAGAAACGTGCAGCAGAAAGTACCCTAATACACTATTAGACCACATTATTACAAACGTATAGCAGAAAGTACCCTAATACACTATTAGACCACTTTATTACAAACTCACCTGAGAAACGTGTAGCAGAAAGTACCCTAATACACTATTAGACCACATTATTACAAACGTGCAGCAGAAAGTACCCTAATACACTATTAGACCACATTATTACAGACTCACCTGAGAAACGTGTAGCAGAAAGTAAATACACTATTAGACCACATTATTACAAACTCACCTGAGAAGGTTTCTCGATCAGGTGTAATTTACCATGGTTTATTTGACCATATTAAATGCCAAAACCCATAAAGTTACACGCATCCAAATTAGATATTTAATGCGGTATACAAAAGAGATCCTTATAGAGAAATTATGTGAAATTGAATACCCAAACTATTCAAATTTCACGGATTTTATTACTAAGATCACGGATGCTATAAATGAGATTTCGCCTTTAAAAAGTATCAGAAATAGGAATAGGTTTTTCGCTAAGTTCAATAAAACAAAGATTAACGCTGATAACACAAACCTTAAATAAAAACTTTATCACCCAAAAACTGAGTGATAATATCTCAAAGCCGAAAGAACTTTTGAAAGTCCTTGAAAAATCTTGAACTTTTTTCTATAAGGATAAACTTTTTTGTCGGATCTTCTTAAACTCCCAAATCCGACAAAAAAGTTAAAAATAGAAAATAGAAAAAGTTAAGGAATATTATAGAAATTTAAATCTACAGGACAGGGACTTCTCATTTAAACCAATTAAACAAGATGCCGCTTTACCCAAATAAGGCTTTTAAATCTTCTTGGTTAAGCAGAAAGTCTACTGTATTATTATTGTTAAACGAGTACCTAGCGGTAAGTCAATCAGATGGTAAATTATTTATTACTCCAATAATTATTACCAAAAGAATTCAATCCAGTGTTTGATATGTGTAATCCATCAGTCCACAAATGATTCTTCGGTATATTAGAATTGTGGAGGGATTTGAAACCTTGCTTTTCAACCATAGTTTCAAGAAGAGCATTTATAGTGAGTATATTATCATTTTTTTTCTTGTCTCGGTGGGTGATAATGGAAGAGACTCGCTGGACATTCTAATGGAAGATGTCTTTTAACCCAGACTCTAATAAGCAAGCCACATACGTATTTTTTCGTAAAGGAAAACCGGTTATACATCTAAAATTAACTTTTAGTAGTGCCCTAGTCGCAGTTGAATCCTCTCAAAAACATCTTGGCTGTATCCTAGATAGAAAGCTAAATTTTAAACCCTCATATAGATTTAAAGCCGATAAAAGGTGTATGATTAAAAGATGTAAAGCGTTATATACATCATACGTTCGACCACATCTAGATTACTGTGACATTCTCTAGTCGGATTGAATAAATCCAGGATATTGCTGCAATGGTAATTACTGGAGTAATTCAATCACGTCACGTGTTAAACAAATAGTGTAGTCGAATTAGCCATTAAAATGGGTGAACCTAGAAAAAATTCGCTTCTAAGCATATTTGGTATCGTTAGAAGCGCAATTTAATTCAGATTAAGAAAATCGTATGCCTCTATTTACACACCTTGAGCATTTTTGCAGGGGACCATTTAAGTAACACCTGGTTTTTAAAGTAAATATGCAGATATATTTTATTAGCAGTGTCATATATCACATAAAAAGGCTTGACGAAAGCAATTTTTTGTTTTTTTATTATTTTCTTGTTGTACTTGGATCTGAAAATAACTTTCCTACGTATTTTTACTACATCCCTCAAATGGGGCAGATTTACGTTACCCCAATTTCTACAGGGAAAATATTTTTAAGTTATATTTTTCTTATATGAAATTTTACGCTGAAATTTTTTTACAAAATAACATTATGCCAAAAATGAGTGGATTTCGAGTTATAATAAAACAAACATATCAGCACACTAGAACATGAATTATAAATGGAAATGTTTAAATATTATCTCGTAATTAATGATTCAATATAAGATGATGATTAGCATATAGGTTGTGATTATATTTGTTATACAGTGTATATTCTTAAATATTAAACTTTGTTATTAAATTAATAATTTCAAAATTTATGTTGTTTTATGTGATTTCTGGTTGAATTATGGAAGATAGAGGCTAAATTTTTAATTGTTATGTTAGTTCTATATAAGGCAAGTCTTTTTTATCAGACCACCATTACATCCTTGTTTGACTAATTTGCTCCAAAGACTTGATTATTCTGTGCTAACATTTTACCAGATCATATATTAAGGCATCTCCCCGAAATATGGGGGGGGGGCTTTCGTCGTAGTTGGGAACCTCATTTCGTGGGGACCAGACTTGTGCTTATACAGCGGCACCATGTGTTCCGAAGAGCTAAGAACATTGCACAAAATTTCTCATATGTTTCTAAATATAAGATTCCAGGGAAACCTGTATTAATTTATGAAATTTCCATGAGTCATTTTAATTACTTTATGCATATTAAACTATTTATATACCGTAAACAAAATCATGATACCCAATATTATTTCTCAAACAACACAGTAATTTCCTTAAATAAAGTTGGTTTTCGCACATCTGTCCAAATGTGTTTTTTTGTAACCTATACAAATAATTTCCTTAAATAAAGTTGGTTTTCGCACATCTGTCCGAATGTGGGAGCTTATAAACTAAGATTAATTTGAATTCTAGAAAGACAGATTTATTGTCTGTTTTTTTTTGTAGATTTGGATACTATGGAAGAAGTAGGCGAAAGCTCAGAAACAAATTCTATTCATAACGAATCCTGCCTTGAAACAACAAACTCAAAATCGAATAAATTTCAAACTCTTAAAGATTCCTCTCTTATATGTGTCAAAGATTATAGTTTAGCTGTTGCAAATGAAGATTTGCAGGTATATATCGCTACACATTCGACAGTAAGAATACATCGAAAATGTCAAAAATCGATGTATAATATTATGCGAGCCCCTAATAAAACTATTACCGCACACGGGGAAGGGAAAATTAGACGTATAGACACAAGGGGGCTGCAAATTAATGCATTTGAGTGGAAAAACAAATGTTTGTTTTGCGAGAAAACTTGTCTAGAGGACCCAAAAAATCCGACTCGTAGTAACTTTTCTAAAGTTGAAACTTTGGAATTCAAGGCAAGTATATTAACAAAATGTAATGAACGAAATCTTGATGAGTGGGCTGTAAAAGTGAGGAAATTAATATTAAATTGTCACGATCTAGTTGCAACTGAAGCGCGTTATCATAAGGCATGCTATAATCGCTTCAAAAAAGGGAGGAACTTTCATGAGATCAATTCTTTAAAAAGTCCTAAAGGCAGATCAGTCGACCAAACCAAACAGTATCAGTTTAACAAACTTTGCGACTGGCTTGAAGGTGAATGTGAATTATATACCGTATCTGATTTAAAAGAGAAACTCATTAAAATTTCAGGAACCGATAATGTGTATGACAATAAGTCTATAAAATCGAAATTGCTGGAGAGGTATGCGGATCATATAATCATCACCACCGTATCAGGTACATCTAATGTTGTGACACTTAGGAATACTGCAGATTATATATTAAACGATAAATGGTATACTGATAGAAAAAATTCGATTGATGATGAATCTGAAAGAATAATAAATACAGCGGCAAAATTGATTCTTGGGAACATTCGTGAATCAGAATTTGATTGTTCGTTTTATCCTCAGAATGAACTTATCGAAAGCGTAGAAAAGGGATTAGAATGGCTCCCACCATACTTACGACTTTTTGTACAAAAGCTAATAAAGCAACCGATACGGCAAGTAAGTATAGGCCAAGCGATAGTTAATGTTACTAAGCCAAGGTCATCAATTCCACCAGTACCATTTGCATTAGCAGTTGAAATGGATAACGTTTTTGGTTCAAAATGGCTAATTAACGAACTGCATGCCCTAGGATTTTCTTCTAGTCCTGATGAAGTTATTCGATACAAGCAATCTGTGACTGAAAACGAGAAAACAGTCGACCTAATCAATGAATATATGCCAGGATCTTTTACACAGTGGATAGCTGACAACGTTGACCATAACCCTATGACAATCGATGGAAAGGGCTCATTGCACGCCATGGGAATGTGTGCTGCCACAACATACAGCGAAATCACTCCACTGAGTAATCTACATCCAATTAAACGCCAAAAACGCAAAAAAGCATCTGAGATTATACAAGGCAAAGGTGTTCCAGTTAACCAATATATTCTTCCAGAAAGATCTGGGTTAGCTAATTTGTTTTTCAAACCTACCATCGAACTACAATTCCCCTATACTCTTCCATTCGATACAAGTCTCGATATTTTATGGCATGCTTCTAAGTTCTTAAAGAACAGTGATATTCGTCCAAATTGGTCTGGATACATGTCAGATGTTTCTGTTGGTGCCTATCCGGGGAAAGCTACTATATCATTTCTTCCAATACTCGATATGAATCCATCTGACTTAACATGCATTTATTCGACTCTTGTATTCATCATTGAGCAGGCAAAATATATAAATATACCTACCCCAGTTGTCACGTTTGATCAACCTCTATGGTTGAAAGCGACAGAGATTGTAAGTGCAAAGTCTTTAAAAGTTGTATTAATTCTTGGAGGATTCCATCTACTCATGAGTTTTTTGGGAAGTATGGGTAATGTTATGAAGGGTTCTGGTTTATCAGAATGCTTAGAAACAATTTATGGTTCGAATGCAGTCGAGTATATTAATTCTGGAAAAGCTATTTCTAGAGCACTTCGAGCTCACATGCTTACAGAATCTGCGCTGATAACAAAGTTGATGAGAAGGTTCATTCCAATGTGTCAAGTATTAGACAATGACCACGAAGGAGACGATATTTTACAGCTCAACGAAGAGCGAGAGGAGGAGAAGGATGAAGATATTATTCATGACGAATCTATCGATAATTTACTTGTAAATGAATTAACTTTTAAAGAAGTAAATCTTGACGCTTTGAATGAACTTGCAAGAAAAACAAAAGAAAATTCAAGCGATAATCCATATATGATCACGGAGTCAATAGATTTGCGAAATATTGATGAAAACCTCCAGCAGTTAAAAAATTCGCTTTCTGATGTTTCTAGAACGGCTCGTCTATGGGTTCAGCATGTCAACTATATAGGATTGATCAAACTTTATATTCGTGCTGAGAGGACAGGTAACTGGAATCTTCATCTAATAACTATAGGCAAAATGATAAACCTATTCGCAGCTACAGGTCATATCAACTATGCTAAGTGCGCTAGAATTCACCTACAAAAAATGCTCGAACTTGATACAACTTTTCCGTGGGTTTATAAAAATTTTGCAGAGAATGGATACCATACAGTTAGAAGATCTTATCGATATTGGGCTGGCCTCTGGTCAGATTTGATAATTGAACAGTGTTTGATGAGATCCTTGAAAAGTCGAGGAGGTATTACACACGGTGGAGGAATAAGTGAATCTGTTCGTCACGTATGGGTGAGTAGTATGCACAGATGTGCTGGAGTTCATGATGCAATAGGACAGTTAACTGGTCAACGTCATCGAACAAGCGAACAGCATATAGATTTGGGTAACTGTAGAATTAAAAGAGATAATGCAGACCTAGAGAAACTTATTTCTTGGTTTAATACTCATGAACCATTTGATCCAGAAGAGCCTTTACTCAAAAGTCTTTCTTCAGGATTAACTGCAAGAGATGATGACGGTGTTAATTGTGATGATGCAGAAAATATTGGTCGTAGTATTCAAGAATCGATTGATAATGTATGTGTTGAAACAGCTACTATCCGACGAAATGCAAAGGTAAAAACGCTGGACAGTTTATGTCCAGGTGTTAAGATTGATGACACCACCGTCCATATTGATCCAATGATTCTGTTCACGAGATTGATTGCTTTAATTCAACGAGGCGAAGATATAATTGAGAAATTTAACTTCGAGTTAACTCCAGAACCAACGTCACTCTTCAAAGACGGGATGCTTAGAAAACCTACAAAATCTGTCCTGAGAAATCATCTTCTTAAAACAATTTCACCATCAGAGAATATCATCAAAGCGTGTTGTGTTATAGATGGAGGTGCATTGTTACATAAAGTGAAATGGCCAGTGTCTGGAACTTATGGTATCTTGCTAGACAAATATACCGAATTTGTAAGACATAGGTATAAAGATTACAAGAACGTATGTGTTGTATTTGACGGGTATGAAGACAAGTATTCTGCGAAATGCCAAGAACATACTCGGAGATCTAGTTCCATGTCTTCAGACATTTCCATAAAAAGAAACACGTCCATAACATGTCCAAGTCAACAGTTTCTTCGTAATAGTAATAATAAAAAGCAACTCATATGTCTTCTAAGCTGCAGCCTCCGTTCCTCAGGTTTTACTGTTGTAGAATGCAAAGGTGATGCTGATGTCACAATTGTAGAAAATGCTATTTTATACGCACAAGAAGAATCTACCGTTGTAGTCGCAGAAGACACTGATATCTTAGTGTTGCTTGTATATCACTGGCAAGAACAACTTAATGATTTATATTTATGCACTGAGAAGAAGATGAAAACAACGAATGTGTTACAATTCTGGGATATTAAAGAGCTGGCAAACTCTATATTATATCGTCGTTGGCTACCGTTTGCTCATGCTTGGGGAGGTTGTGATACGACATCAGCAATATACAGACAGGGTAAATTAATGTATTGACTTTTACCCGGGGTACTTGGTCAAGGATCAGATAGGGGTGTGCTGCCATGAATTTGAAAAAGTACCCGTTTGTAAGGATTAATTTAGGAACTTCATACCCATTTGTAAGGGGTTTTCGATTTTTTAAATTTTAACCCTGTTTAAGGAAATTTTTTACTTTGACTTTCATAAATGAAATCTCCAACCTCGCCTCAAATTATTTTTTCTAAAATTTAATAGTAACATATTATAATATCCAATATTAAAATTTTCAAATTAATTATTGTACTTCTTTTAATAGGATGCAGTTTAATAGGGGGTGTAGAACATATTTCGCTTGGTAAAAAGCACTAAAAAGATTTTTAGCGATTATTAAGAGTGAAATTTTGTGAAAAACATATCCAAGACCCGCTGGATCGAGCAGGGGTGTAGTACCGCAACTTTGGGGGTACCCCCCCCCCCAGGGGTCAAATTTTGCCAAAACCTTTTTTTTTTACTTAATAATATTCTCAAAATAGCTTTGCTCACATATTCAAAAGGATTTTTGAAAATGTCATTTTCCCCATTAAGTATTTAAAGTGACGAATTTCTTTTTAAGAGCTAAATTATGGAAAAAAAGGTGAATAATAAATAAGATCAGAGTTTTGATGTAAAAAATAAAACTTTTTGATATTTCGGTAAAATAGAAAAATACTAGCAATTAATGATTTAATGAATTATTTCCTTCAGGTAAAACGAAAATCCTTCAAATCCTTAAAATGGAAGAGGTACAAGATTTAGCTGAGAAGTTTGGCGATTTAGAGATTGACAGGTGTGAGATTGGAACTAGTGGATGCAATATCTTCATTAAAAGGTATTTCTATGTCCAATATTTTCGGCAAAAGCCTTCAGGTGGTACCCAGGTCTTACTTGACAATTTATATAAAATAATTATAAAAATTAATAAGAACCTAGAAAAGGTTGAAATAAATTTGTTTAAAAATAAAAACGTTTGTTCAACTTGTATAGGTCAATAAAAATTTCTTCAACTTGTATAGGTCAATAACAAAGTTTTAATGAATTTATACAAATTGCATTTCTAAGTCATTATTTAAATATGCATGCTATACACAACATAAGAAATGTCCTATCTAAATGTGTTCCTTAATAGGGTCTTGTATTAGTCTTGTATTTGAAAAGGTCCTATTAAAGAAATAAAAAAAAGCCTCAGCCCATTCTATTATCTCTGAAATAAAAATGAATTTTTTTGTTAACAATTGAGGTATGGTGTCAGAAAATCAATATAAGGTTGGGGTTACTAAATTCTAAGTTCGCCATAATAAGATTCTTTTTTTTTATGAAGGATATATTACGAAATTAGGATAAGGACGAGGACAAACATACACCATCTAATTTCTGCTATTTTTGCATCCAAATTAGATGGTGGCTTCACCGTAAAAAAGTGGTCGTCATGTGGGCTCGAACCACAGACCCATTGATTGCGGCCTCGAAGATCGGCGCCTTATTAGACCACGACGAATAAGAAGATGGCCATAAGACTGGGTTCTTTTTATGAAAGAACATATTTGTGCATATAAGAAGTCACAAATAGGATATCTAGATAAATGTTTACTTTTATTCTAGCTTCAAAGGTAAATCGGATGATACGCTATGTACTCTACGGTATGCACGATTTATGGAACAAATTGCAACATCATCAGCTTTAAATCCGGCTAGTCTCCCTCCAACCGAAAGTGCAGCCCATTACCATGCTTTGCGTGTGCATTTACAAGTAGCGAAGTGGTTAAACCTAAGGGAAGATGTTATCGTACCAACAAATTGGGGATGGGAGTTTAAAGGTGATCTCCTTATTCCCAAAAAAACAGATCGGATGGCAGCTCCAGAAAATGTATTAAAGTATATTCGGTGCAACTGCAAAAGTTCGAAAAATACATGCGGTAGACAGACGTGTTCATGCAGAAAAAACGGGATTAAATGTGTTTCAGCTTGTTCGGATTGTCGTGGCCAAGACTGTGAAAACAGGAACGAACTGTTTAATGAGATACCAGATAATGATGAGGACGATAGAAATATTTTTGATATATTTGACGAACTTTAATTATTATTTATCATGATTTTAAATATTTATTTTTATGCATAAACATTAGATTAAACTTTGCATCGATTAGGGGTACAATTGGAACTAATTATATTGAGGGTTCATAAGATAAATAATATTACTACATATATTTTAATACATACTTAGTAAACTTTAGGGGCAGCTTGAGATGTGTTATTTTTTTTCAAAATTTATTTTTAAGGCTATTTTGTCCATATAAAGTAAGCACTTATAAAATAATAAAAAACAGGTATATACCCTCGATGCAGCCACATTAATTTATTTCGACTTTATTTGAGTTTTACAAATACCAATTGGGATTTTATAGAAGTAGCAAAAAATATAATGTTTTTATAAGGAAGCATGCTCACTTTGGTTCCAAATTTAGAGCTAATTTATTTATTGCTAGGCTCACAATAGTTTACAAATTTATTATGTATTAAACTGTAAAAGTTTTATAAAAAAATTCCAATTATTTTAGAAGTTATGAAGACAAACTCTGTTTAAAACCCCTCATTTGATATAAAAACTTTACTTAAATATATACATGTGCTTACATGCCACCTGCTAAAAATGCTCAAGGTGTGTAAATTGAGGCATACGATTTTCTTAATCTCCATTAAATTGCGCTTCTAACGATACCAAATATGCTTAGAAGCGAATTTTTTCTAGGTTGAATTCTAATTCGACTACACTAATATTGCACTCGTTGTTAACCAATCAAAATCAAGTATTTCAACGTCTAACCAATCAAAAAGAATATAGAGTTTTTGCACTCAAAATATTCTTAGCCTAATGATAAGTGACTAGAGAATATAAAACTTAGACATTCTCAATCTACTTTTTAATTTTCTGTTGTTTGCAAAAAAACGTATCTTTATTTAAAACGTGACGTCGTGAATTTTTTTCACCAAATACCCTAGGGTAGGAGCACTTACCTATCTTATTCTACACAGAATTCTAATGATACAAAATAGATAATTTCGGAGATTTTGCGCCATATTTGTTTTTGTTAACTTTTGCACGAGGTAAGGCAAATTAGTATTTTTAATTTATTTCTAAGCGCCAAGGCCTGGTTGTCATTTGAGCACAGTTTTTCGCTTTAACTAAAATTGAAACTTTGATAACTCCAGTGTGGAAACCGGGTCTAAGAACGCACAAAAAACTTTCAGTATAGTCAACATAGGCTGATAGAAAGCTTCTTGGGCTAATGCTCTGAAGAAAGGTTTAACACAAATCAATAGTAATAAATTAATTTGATACAAAACAATAAATTTATAGAAGATGTTTATGAAATGTCTTCCAATAGAATTCCAGGAATTTCACCTCTGTATAAGGACGTTGGTTGTTGTCACATGTGCTGAAGGTCACGTGTTGTCAAGGTTACGTTGGAACAACAGCTACGACTACTATTGCTATTAGCAGAAGTATAATAACGACAACCATTGCTAAAAAGAAACACATTATTCGTTAAGGCACGTAACTATTCGTTAAAAAGAAACACATTATTCTGAACTATTCGTTAAAAAGAAACATATTATTCTGAACTATTCGTTAAAAAGAAACACATTATTCTGAACTATTCGTTAAAAAGAAACACATTATTCTGAACTATTCGTTAAGGCACTTGAGAACGGTA
>JAUOBW010225655.1:0-21033 GCA_032360285.1 Lepidozona retiporosa | reverse complement strand
CCATTGGAGATAGATAATTTTATATATTTTTTTGCACAGTTTTCCAAAGTCTGCTGAAATAATGAATCAATTAAATATAAATTAATTACTCGTACCATATAACAGGGACCTAGTGTTATTGGGCGGTTCCGTCTGAATGAGAGTGTTAACTATAACTTCATATTTATTCGAAAAAAAATATTCATGGTTTCTCGATTTTTGCCTTATTATAGAAAATTAAATAATATAAATGTTCTTGAGATAAAACCCAATTATATAATTAACATTTGTGTTCATTTAGTTATGCAGGAACAGAAGTAAGAAGTTATTTACGTGGATTGATAAGCTTGGAATTCCATTTGCTAAACCGGGCGAGTCGGAAGACGGAATGACACTTCAAGTTCCACCAATGAGAACACGTGTCCAGGTTCCATTAAATCCTGGAAGAATTGGAAGCGACAATGCAGCATTTGACAAAAATGATCGACTAGATACTCCAGAAGAGGTCGGTTCCATTGATTTATTTTTTAATCATATACCTTTCCAGACTATCCTATTTTCAGGATATATAACCAATATAAGTCTTAAATGCTGATAAATATCCCGTGCTCACCCGTCAGGAATTTCTGACTTGGAGTAGTACGAGTGCAGTGTTTTTGTATGAAGCGGGTTTGGTATATACATATTGATTTTCTGATCAGAGGACAAATAAATTTGACATAGGTTATTTCACTAATGAAAATGTAGAAATATTATGACATTACAGTATGTTATTATCTCCTATTAATATTAAATAATAAATATGTCATCTAACATTAAAAACTAAGTATTTTAAACATATTTTTTATAAACGAGCTTTTGAAGACAGCTTTGCTGTCTTCGAAATCTCTTATTAACTTTCGCTTAGAGAAAGTTTTTAAAATACAACGCAACATTCCTTTTTGACGACATATGTTTTAGCTTGCGTCCTGAACTCCTTTTACTACATGTTAAACCACACCAATGTAATCTCAGTAATCCAGGCTATCTATCATGAACTCTAGTGGTTGAAATATATTAAGAGATGTTAACATTTGTTAAGCATCTTTGGGAGATGATAGTTACTGGATGGGGGACCACAAAGGTGGAATCGCATTGCATAACTTCTGAATATATAGTATATGCACTAACAATACCTTTTGTTTACGTTTAATCGGTTTTCTTTTCGTTGCTGTATACAACTTGGAAAGTTTAATTAAGTAAAAATAAAGACATAGCTAACCAAAAAATAGAAAGGACTTCATATAACTAAAACGAATACAAATAAATATATCCATTCGTTTAAAATTGATTACTTTTTCATTGATTAAAGAAATGTATGTTAGTTACTGAAAAAAATCAAACATTTTTAAGTAAAAACCTAGCCAAATCGTTTTAGTAATATATATCTGAGCTCAGATCTAATCATATTTTGTAATGGTTAAAATATTAAAGAGGGTGGAAAGCTACGAATGGCATTCATATTGATAGGATAATTGTTTCGTGATTTATTACAATACCAGGTTTTTTATATAGCTTTATATTTCATGTTAAAAGATAATTACAAAAACACTGAGAGAGAAAAAATATAACAAAATGTGAAATTTTGCTTAAGAAATTTTGCAGTTGAAGAATCTTATTAAATTGCATGGCATTAAACTTTCACAGCTGGTGAAAAAAATATTTTCATGTGTAAAAACTTTCGCGGATGAGACTCAAATCCACCAAAACAACGAGAGTTTCTCCTTTTTAAGAGATTACGATTTTAAGCCCTCTTATTTTCCAAAGGTTTTAAATACATGATATCAAGTTAACCTTTTAATTAATGTTGGCGAAAGTTTTCAAGCGTAGCTTCTTGTTTATGTTTAGAATATCAAGTCGCTTTATTACAATTCCATTTAATAAAATCAAGACAAACAATCAAAAAGAAGCGAATAAAGAAATGGCAGATGTGAAAAACGCCTGTAATATATCAGCATTCAAGGACGTAATTTACTTTGGAAAGCAGTTCCTCCAAAACTACAAAGATCAAGATATCAATGTTTTCGAAAACATGGATAACGGTATAGAATTACCACCACGACTAAAAGAAAATCTGTTTCAAGTTAGATTCTTTATGTTACAGGTAATAATATTATTACATTGTTCAACAACGGCATATGGTTTTCGTTTGCCATTCCTCAATGCCCTTCCAATTTAATGTAGAAGCGAAACAACTTTTGATATGAGTAGTGATTCTAGTATGCAACGCTTTTTTCTGATAAACAAAATTCGCATTTAGAAACTTTGGGAAAATTCTCTGTTGACTGTGAAAGAGAATCGGGCGGACTTCCTTATTTTTTAAGCAAAGTTCTAAAACTTAGAATTTCTTACTGTAAGTAAGTCAGCTTAACCTTATCTGGCCCTCCCTCCTGTAGCCCTATTCTTAAAAACTAACCGGTATAACTGAAATCTTTAACCGGCCAGTGTAAATTTTCCTGACATTCCTAAAATATTAAAGCGGTTAATGTTCAAAAAGACCTATTTACTCTTGACTTGATAAAAGCGAGTCTGGTAAAATTCGAGTCAAAATGTAATTTTTTTTGGTTTACCTGCGTACTTAAAATGTTCATGTGCCTGCGTACCTTGAATTCGGCATTATATTGTAAAGTAAAGTCTTTGTTTAACGTGGTAAAGCCAGAAAATTGTACAATGTAGGCAATATTTCCACCTGGGTTACGGGTCCGGTAGTGGCTCTATTTAAAGCACCCATTTGCGCTACGGCTAAGCTGAAGAAATCGAAATCGAATAATCGAAATCGAAAAATTATAAATACTTTGTGGCAACAGTTGGGTTCGAACTCACGACGACCCCCGACGCGACAGCTCTAGATTGGTAGATCTAGCGTGCAATGCCCTAACCCGCTCGGCCACACTACCGTTAAAAACACTACCTGTGTTCCATTAATTTTTCCTTTTTTCATTTCGCCATAAAAGCATAAATAAGCTTCATTCAATAAATCATAGAAAAATCTATCAAATAATTATCCTTGTTAAATTGTTATATTTTCGTCCCTAACAGTCAAAATTTCAATTAATATGTTTTAATCGAATTCGAACCTCAAATATAACAGCGATTTGACTTATGATTTAGATTGCAGCTAAAGTAGATGATGATCAAATACTTAGTCAACACGAGATAGACAGCTGGTTTTTCAATGAATACATGACCTATTTAAAAGGAGCCTTCCCGGAAATAGCATGTAGCTCTGTTGACATAAACAGGTTTATAGTGGATTTGACTAAATCTATCGAAAACTCGACAAATGGGGTTCATGAAGTAAGTCTTACAATTTATAATTGCGTTTAATTTACAGTTTAAATTGAATAGATCTTTGTACTGAAATACACTGCAGTATAATCCCTATAACTTGAACCACAAGGGGACCGTAATAGCAGTTCGAGTTAAAGTTAGTTATCCGGTGTCCAGGCGTACGGGATTGCATTGTATACCTTATCGGACAAAACTTTGTCGGACAAAATTTTCGTCAGACTAAATTTTTCGTCGGACATATTTTGCCCGGGTCAAGCGATATACAATAACTACTATATGAATCTGAGCCTACTAATATATAACGCCCATCCCCAAACTTCGGACTATTTATTAACAACAATCATATTTAAATTTATTATTAGCCCCAATCCTCTTACAAGAAATGCTATGACGTCACCCTAAAAAAAAATGTTTTTTTCCTAAAGATATAACCTATATCTTAATTACTAAAGCAAAAGAACATACATATTCATTCAATAACCTATTTTTTAAGAGATTTGCCACGAAGGTTAAAAATGCCTTTTTTGCTGATTTTTTGGTACATATTGCAGACGTCATCAAAAATGACGTCATATTTCGAATTTTTTTTTTTTACTAAAATGTTCATTGGGTGTTTGTGCAAATTTTTAAGTGGCTTGGTCTTTCTAATAAAAAATTATGAGGGAGGGGCGGAATCCGCCCCCCCCCAGTAATACACCAAAAAGCCCAGTATTAATAGGGTTAAAACCTAGATTTTAAAAGGTATTTCAAATGTGGTGAGCAAAGGTGGACCCCTGAGCTGTAACTTTAATGTCATGAAATATTACGTTAGTCCAATATCGTTAAAGCGTTATTTAGATATCTGAGTTTTAACTTTTCAGCGTAAATGTAAAGTATAGCCTTTAATTTTGAAAGTTGTGACATCACATTTGGCATACCCTATTTTTAACAACACTCTTTTATCTGTTATTAGAAAAGTATTGTTTTGTTTCAAACGATTTTTGGCAATTTTACAAACTTTAAATATTCGTAACTTAGATCCGTTTGAGCTTTTTTGATGAAATAAATAGCATTGTTCATGGAATTTAAAGCTCTTTCAAATTCATGATACTTGTATTTCTGACCTCGGGATCCCTTTAAAGTATATGCTTTAAAGTGTGTAAAATTCCAGACATAGCGTGTGATAAACAAAGGGCAGAAGAAAATTAATTCAATTAACTACTACTATGTTATAACAATATATTTAAAATCGTAAACAAAATGTATGAGAATTCACGCGAGGAATGTTTGAAGAATTTATTATAGAAACAGGAAAACATAACCACATTTCCTTTTTAGGGAGCCATAACTTTTTATTGATAGATTTCGGAGTTTTAGTTCAACTGTTCCGATATTAGTTCCCGTGTGCACAGACTTGTTAAAAGCAATTTTATTTTTTAAATGCATTATTTAGTTAGTTTAAAAAATAATATACTTATATGGTGACAATGGGGCACATTTACAGTGACCCGATTTTTGCAGAAGAAAATTATTTTTTTCTTTAAAAAATTCTTAATTGCTGTTTTTCTGGGACAGAATTTGACCCTGATCATTCTTGGCTTTAGAACGTTATGCTGAAAATGAGTGGTTCTCGAGTTATCGACGATCAAATATTTTGTTTTTTATTCAGTAGAAAATTCTGATTAAGAAAATGTTTATCTCGAAATGTTTAGAGCAAAATATAAATTAAATTTTGTCATGTGACAACATCATAAAATTCCCTATAACTCTAAAACGATACATTTTTTGCTATATACTTTGAAGGTGTTTCCTATTAAAAAAACCTTAATCAAAAGAAATTTGAGAAAAAAATATTAAAAAACAGTGCGAAAATCTGAAAAATATAGGTGAAATCCCTTTAAAAAATTTCTTTTATATCCAAGGTATCCGAATTCATCCAGAAATTGTTCTAAACAGCCGAATCGAACGGGATTACAATTGCCCCACACTACTTTTGAGGCACTGACTTTCGCGAGCAAAAATTTTTGCAAATGTGAAAACTCTAGAAATATTTTTGCCATAATCTTGTACTGAGCAAAAATTTTTTTTGTAGAAATTGGAAAAACTACTTTACCAGATAAACTTTTCCTTAGTTACAAGAAGATGTACTTGTAACTATGCTTTTACGAATCTTAACATAAGATTAACATCAGAAAAAAATTTGGTAATGTATATTGAATGAAATTCGTTTTATTTTATTTTAGAAAAATTTCGCTACTGTAAAATTCCATCGCTTAGTTCAGAATTTTTCAAAACATTATACACTTTCGGGAGAACGTAATTCGCGATAGTTTCTACTCGGGAATGTTTGCACGGTAAAAGTAGTTTTAGAAAAAATAGTGAAATATGATCATCCTACATAGGGTTGAATTTTCAAAATGAAATCGTTGAATAACTTCTTTTTCACTTTTCTAGGCCGAAAATTTCCTTCGACACAAGGTCAAATCAGTTAATGGTGACATGGTTCATGTAAGAAGGTCCGCAGTAATCGATTTTATGAATCGAAATCAAAACAACATACCATGGACGACACATATGCTAAAACAAACATTGGAAGTTTTAGCTAAAACAGAAGCCGGAAAGGGGACAGTTTTGGATTTTGGGCCAATTAAATTTAAAAATACAAAGTCAAAGTGCACAAAATTTCCGAGGCGTGCAATTCGTCAAGACTTACTACAGCGATTTGACAATGGTAAGTATTTATTTTTGCATTGATACTGTCATATAATTTAGTGCTTCCATATGTTCCATTTGGAAAATTAACTTCATGTTTTATGTTTTTTTGCATGGGATTTCAAACCCCCAATTTGCATGGGGGTAAAATTACCCCCTGGTTAATTTTTGACTGGGTACAGATAGAAATTTGATTTTTTGTAGGAATATAGTACATGATGTCTAGTTTCTAAAAATGAAAAAATAATTTTGAAAAAATTGAATTTTTTTGCTTACGTCAGCATTTTATAGTGAAATTTTGATATTTTTAGCCATTTTTTACTATTTTTTTCCAAATGCAATAACTTTTGAACTAAAATATATTTTTATATACGGTTTTTTTGCATATTACTGGAAAAATGCTTTATTTTATAAAATATAAATGAATGAACCTTGTTTGTTTACCAAAATTAATTTTTATTCATGTCCCAGAATAAAAAAGCAAATTACTTAGCGTTGATAGATATTTTATTTATATATTATTTTTTTCTCTATAGCACTCTATTTATCTTGTTCTAACTCTACACTCGTATTTTTTTTCTCTGAGACATACTTTTTAAGTTTGTTACGACAACGTGTAGCCATCGCTTTTCGTACTATTTACACAGGTCCATGCAATCCCAAGTATGGATTCATTTACTTTTGGCGTTGCCTCAATATTTCGTAGACTCTTGTCTTTTAAATCACGTACACCTCCTGGTATAAGCACGTGTGCTTATATTCGGTGCTTATATTCGTATTGTATATTCAGGTAGGCTTATAACTGGAATCAATTTTGTGTTAAAAACTGGATGGAGACTTATTTTCTGGATTTTACGCTACCTTTATCATAAATCAAAAAAAGTTAATTGGTAGCAATATGAAATTAAGTGGATATCGCTATCAGAAAAACGAAATTTTTTCTGATAGCGGAAAAATTTTCTGTCCTTGGAAACTTTTTTCTGACTGGAGATCGGCCTTTATGGAGTATATTTTTATACAAAAGTGTAGTTAGTTTCAACATGAGTATTTTAAACTTCCGGGTAGTAAACATCACCATAATGTATTATAATTCTGACTTTATCCATAACAATAATGATAACGACAATGTATAGTAAGTGATCGTGATTGGTAATAGTGATGTAACATATTGCGAAAAAGAAACTTTCAGGTCCATAGTTGTGTTATGATTATAAATACTGAATAAATTTATATTATATGTTGTTTCAGCATTATCAGGAAGGGTAGCCAATGATAAAGCGAGTCAGACGGAGTTGTCTGGTCAAAAAATAGTTGATTTACTGGTAAGTGTTTTTTTAATTAATAGTTCGAACTTCAAAAAAGCGTCTTGACTATATTTTAGGGTAATTAATGAGATGACAAGCCACGTTTATTTTGTAAAACTCAAGAATTTTACTGGGACAAGAGTAGCGCATTAAGTTCAGAAGGAGTAAAGATAGTGCCTTATATTGGGAACGGCTCCTTACTCTAAAAGTTTTATATAAAAATTAAAATTGTATTTAATTTTAAAATTTGTCTTCATTGTACCATATTCTTACTAGGATTTATTTTTGGGGTATTACTGAACTGGGGGAATTCCGCCTACTCCATATTTCTTGATTGGAAAGATCAATGTACTTAAAACGGTGCATAATTAAACACTACGTTCAATAAACACTTTGGTGGTAGTGTACAGTTAGACTGAAATTATGACTCAAATAGTTTATTTTCAATAACTTCAGGTTAAAACAACATTTTTTATGAAAATAGGCAATTAGAAAGAAAAGTATTTTTCAAATATAAATATGCCAAAAGCATTGCATCATATTACTTGAAAAATTGCGAAAGCATGAAACATTATGTAGTAATTTTATAGTTAAGGTTATTACCTTATTTTACGGATATTATATATATATATATTTTTAATATAGATAAAATAAGATTATTTAACTATAAAATTTATGATAAAATTACTACATAATGTTTCATGCTAATGCAATTTTTCAAGTAATTTGGTTGGTGCAATGTTTTTAAATATGCATAACTATTTTTTTTTGGAAAACATTCTTATAGGTTTTTGAAAGTATTTTTTTAATAATAACTTTTATGAAAAATGAAGAAGATATTAAGATTCTCCTTATGTGCTACATATGATAAAGTTTACGATTCCGAAACGAAAATTATAACAGATTCTAAATCAATCATAATATTTACTGAAAAAAAATAATTTTCACAACAAAAGTTTTCCCTCAAATGATTTGTTGAATATGTAAACCGTCAACAAATAACACGCGGTCTAAAGTCTGAACTCTATCTAGAGGAACATCTTTTTAAAGAAACCGTTTATCCGATTTGTGCTTGTTGAATGCCCATAACTTCATACATAACTTTTGATATATATTATATACAATTTAAAACAGTGATAACTATTTTTATGTAACACTACTTGTGATATTTTATATATAGGCGCTAGAGCAAAACTATACAAAGGTTCAAGTTTCGTCGAAGAGAAAACTAATATTCACGGAAAATGGTAATATTTATTAAGTGGGTGAGTTTCTAACAAAAAAGCACTGGTATGAGTAGTACAAAATTATATGTACAAAAGGGGCAAATAGATTATTTACTGTTTTATTTAAAATATTGAAAGAAATTAAAAAGAAAACTGTTAAAACATTTTCTTTAGATGTTTTATTCACACTGTAATCGAGATTTACACCTTCCAATACCCTATTCTCCACACCTTCTTTTAATTCCCAAACCATTTGAACAAATTTAAAAATAACATTTCTAAAAAGATTTCCCAGCACCCATTTATTCCAACCTCCCTGATTATTATTTTTTTTAAAAAAACTTTCAAACCCCCCGTTTATTCGAGCCGACCCGATTATTAAATTTCAGAAGACATTCCCGTTTATTACAGTCCTGCTTACTATTCTAGACCCAAGACAAGAGTAATGATATACTAGTTATCAATAAAATTCTAAAAGATATGACATACTTTTGTCTTTTTCTACTAAATTTTTACAGCATTTTTTTATAATTTATGTAGAATCTGTCAACAAAAGAAACAGAGTTAAGGAAGAACTAGATGGAGGAGACGAACCCGGCGAAGAAGTTTGCGAAGATGATGACGCAACGAACGAAGAAGAAGCAATCAACAATAAAGAAGAATTGAGCGAAGAAGAAATCAACAAAGACAGCGATTCAGACGAAGAAGGTGCTCGTAAAGATTGTGAAGAAGAGGTTAATGGTGTGGTGGTGGAATTGAGCAAGAAAGATAATGAGAAGAACGATGTATATGACGAAGTAGAGATAAAAGAAAACGAAAAACGACCAGACCTATGTATTGGATGTCTTGTGCGAGACAATAAGCCAACATATCACTGCGATAGATGTGATTACCAATACCATTTGTGAGTATCGTTAATGTTGTTAAAGTGTTTTTCTACTAAATAAATATAATTATTAAAGTAAATAAATATGTTTATTAAAGTATAGGATAGTTGATAATATATATTCCAATTCATTAAAGGTCCTCTAACTTGTAAAAAAAAAAATCTTTCTATATATGATTGTCTAATAAATAATGAGTTATATTTAATATACTTACCGCATTATTCCGTAATTAAAAGGGGATGCACTTAGGGCGGATTTAGTGCCGCATTTTTTTGAAAGCTCAAGAACGAAATAGGATATGAGAAACTCATTTTTAATATATAAACGAAGCTAGTTTAAGAATATTATTAAGTAAAAAAATAGCAAAGTTGCGGTACTAAACCCACGCTCCTCGATCCAGCAAGGTCATGAATATGTTTTTTCTCTCACAAAATTTGACTCTTAATAATCGTTAGCTAGCGAAATATGTGCTAGCAACATAGTACGAAAAAAATACCGAAAATGATGTCATTTAGACGTCAAATAACTCTGACGTGTCGTCATTTTACCGCATTTTACCGTTGAATTTTCTTATAAAATAAAATGCCATCCTTTCAACAAATAGCATGCAAAATATTAACCTTATTGCATAACAGGAACATTTAATTTTAAGCTGCTAAAATTACAGTACAGTACTACAACCTCTCGATGCATTATGGGTGGCACCTTACCATAAATATGTAGTGCAACGATTTGTTATAACGCTTCTCCGATTTGTAATAACTGTCAAGATTTTTAATAAACCAGGCTACCATTAGTTTTAATAACACCTTGGCCTGATTTTAATAAATATTTAGTTCATCTCCGTTATTTAAATTACCAACTAATGTCTATGGGTAATATTTTATTTAAATTTATAGTAGTTGCCAATGCGTAAATATTTTGAAAATAAAACCTTGTTGTCTCTTATTTAAAACAAATTGTTTTAATAATATTGAGATCTGGCCGATAAGTCGTATATGTTTTATATAATGATGGTGTGCTAAAAATATTATTAAATGATGTATCTCTGGATAATCTCTGGCTATAGCTGTCCCTAGAGAAACTAAGCAATGAATGATTGAACAGTGTATTCGAATCAACGTTATAAATGTTTTGTTGGAGCAACAAATCGAAAAAATTTTAATTCTATAAATACCGTACTATTCTGAAAATAATCTACCCGTGTGTATACCTTCCTATGTATAAGCCTCTATATGTAAGCCTCCATTTCTTCACACATATTTCTTCTGAATATATGCTCCCCCGAAAAGTCTCTTGAATATAACTCTGATATTATATTTAATTAAATACCCGCCAACTTTTAAAGTCTTTGGCATCCGCCTAAATAATCTTTGGCATCCCCCAAATAAATTCCAACAAATTTTGAACTCCTGAATTTGTTACTGTCAAATTTTATTTTCCTAAGTTATACATATACATATATAAATATAATTGTTCTAAATTTTTAGGAAATGTATGGGAAGAAACAGGCTTGGAAAAGCTAAATTGGTTTGCCTATCATGCAAAATGTTTCCTCAGAAATAGATTTATGGTTATTGTTGAAATCCTGTTTATTGTTAATATATTTCTTAGCTTTTAATGTAATAATTTAAATTTAATTATATTATTTTTACATTTATATTATCGGTTTGGATTTGATATTTTTTTGGTTTTTGGTACAGGTGTTTTATTATCCCAACCATAATTATTTCATGTTCTCTGGAAAGAATTGAACCGGGTATATTAGCACTGTTCAACAAAAACTTGGTCATTTTTAAACTTTTTACTAAAATTTTCGCGGAGTTTTATTTTCGCGTATGACAAAATTTCAAAAATTTCGCGGAGTTTTATTTTCGCGGATTGGCTGAAAATCCGCGAAAATTAATCTCCGCGAAAATTAATCTACGCGAAAATTATTCTCCGCGAAAATTAATCTCGTTAAGGTAATAATTAACTTTCGCATTAAGAAAGTTTTTAAAATACAACGCAACCTTCCTTTTTGTCGACAAATGTTTTAGCTTGCGTCCTGAACACCTTTACTTCAAGCTAAACCAGACCAATATAATCACAGTAATCCAGGCTAGCTACTATGAACTCCAGTGGATGAAAGATATAAACATATTTTAATATTTGGTAAGCATCGTTGGGAGATAATAGTTCCTGGATGGGGGGGACCTGTAATTGCATTACAGAATTTTTGAATTTTCTCAACTTAGTATCGATTTACCATGATTATAATGTGCATTGAAATAGTTTTTTTCTTTTAAGTAACAAAACACAGTTTAGAATTTTTTTGTAAGAACACTTTTTATAAGAACAATGATGCTCAGATTTTTAAAAAAATAACCCAAAATAAGAACAACGCTCAGGCTGAAGTTCATAAAATAATTGTAAGAACATGACAATTTAAAAATATTTATGCGTGGTTCAAATCTCCCCTGCATAAATTCAACATGATCATTTACATGATGATCATGATTGTCCTCATTTTGTTCAATGCATTATAAAGACATTTTGACCTGGAAAATTAACATTTATCTCTTTACTTTATTTATTACACCAATGATTTAAACGATACAATTAATTTCCTTAAAAATACGAGATCTGTTTCTTATTATCAGCAAAAATTATGTACCGTTTCTTATTAGTCTGGATTCCTCGTATGCATGCATAGAAGTGTGAACAGCAAATTTCTTTTGTAATGTATTATAGGATATTTAAAAGAGAATATACCAAGGTGCCATTTTTTTTCCAAATGGGGCACATTTACGTTACCCCGATTTGTTGCCAAACAAAAATATTTTTTCTTCAAACATTTATGAAGTGAACCGACTACAAAATTTGAAGTTTGTCATCTTTCACTTTAGAACATTATACTGAAGATGAGTGTTTCGCAGGTTATCGACGATTGAAAATGTTTAAGAAAAAATATCAGCTAAATTTGGAGAAAATTTAATTTCTCAAGAACTCTACATTTTTAGATTTTCAACAAACAAGAACATAGAGACCAGGAAGTTTTTGAGAATAAAACTTTGATTCAGAAAAACATCACTTCAAACGTTTGTTTAAGTTTATAATTTTTTTTGTTACCGTACGACATTTTCAATCGTCAATAACTCGAGAACCACTAAATTTCAGCAAAAGATTTTCTAAAGCAAAAAATATGTATTAGAAAAAGCTCACTTCATAAATTGTTGAAGACAAAATAATTTTCTTCTGCAAAATTCAGTGTAACGTAAATGGGCGCCATATAGGGCACTAGGGCGAACACAAATTGACACCCTGGTTCTCTTTTAAATAACCTATATATATATATAAATAAAATTGCTTTCAACGAGTTTGTGCACACGGGAGATAATATTGCAATAATTACACGCTAAGAAGTGTAATGCGAAAATACAATTTTCCGGATCTTTAAAATTGCTACATATTCCCTCATGTTTGATTTTTTTGTTATTTTAGTAAATATATATGTTAGAAGAATGACGTTAATGAATGAACAAGACGATGTTTCAAACTGTTTTGAAAATATCAAATTGTGGGAAAATAACCTTAAAGTGATAAGCAACGCGATATTTAAGGCTGACAGCAACGATTTAGAAAACATAGTTAACAATAGTACAGAGCATATCGTTCTATCAGTACTAATTCAAAAGCTTAAATCATTGGAAAGTTTTTTAATATTCAAAGATATTTCAGCGGGTATACCAACCTTGTACGAAAACAAGCTAAGTAAAATTGACAAGTCTATGACCATCAGAGATTATTACGTTTGTGAGTTAGTTAGACAAAATATTAAGTTAGATTTAACAAATAGCGAGATAACAAGATGTGATTTTTTAACACAAAAATTGAATATGGTACCAAAATCACCAACAAAAATACCCATATTTTTAGCCCCGCCTATTATTGATTGCATAGATTGCAACCGTAAGTTGACAATTCCAAATCAGCCATCAGATGCTACACTCTTTACACTTTATGGTGGTAAGCCTGCTAAAAAAATAACTGGACACTGTAGAAGTTGCAAAATTCGTTATGGTTTAACCAGTTACAGGACAATGGAGGGTGAATTATACTACAGCAACCTTACAGAATATATCGAGGCTTCAAATGCCGTTTACTTAACTCGCGATTTATACAATTGGTTTCCAAGTTTGAGGTAAAAAATTTTATTTCAGACCTTTCATCTACTCTATGACATTTATTTCGTAAGAATTTTCACGAAAATATACACATTTCTATAAAGAAACAAGTTTACAAGCAATACGTAGTATACTAGTATGTTTTTTTGGTAATCCAGTGTATTATACTTATACCCTTGTACTCATACCCTAGAGAATTAATTCTAAACTCCCGAATAATGTACTAAATGTATATATTTTGATAAATTAAAAATTCTTTTTTTACTAGCAATGGCTGCTGCAGTGAAGTTCAAACTAATTAATTAGTTCGATAAAACCTTCTATGTCAGAGAAAGCTGACTTAGCTTATAGAAAAACGTGTATTACGTATATCCCGTCTGATTTCCATGATTCTGCTTTTATAATTAAATGTATTTAAACATTTATTGTTACATGCTTCTCGTAAAAATTTGTTTTTTTATTAATTTCATTTAGTTTCTATTATTAGGATCGAGTCTGGATAAATCTTTACATTACAATATAGTACATAAGCTATATGACATAAGCTGATCATGCTGATGGGTCAAAATCGGATTTCCAAAACACAACATTCAATTGTCGTTTGGCGCGTTTATTAAAATAGGGACAGTGATTCATTGAAAGTAAATGTATAAATTTTAATCTAAAGGTTTGCGCAAGCGCGCTGCCTGTTGGCAAGCCAAATTTGAAAAAAAAAAATCAAAAAAAAAAATTCAAAACAAATTTTTCAAAAAAAAATTTAAAAAAAAATCAAAAAAAAAATTTTAAAGAAATATTTCAAAAAAAAAATTGAAATCGAAATCAGCTAATTATGCTAATCTATGCATCCAAGTATGCAAAAACTAACCTTTTGAAATCAGCTATCCCGGGTAACTAAATCCATACCCACCCAGCTCCAGCTCTTGCCAAATGTGCGACCGCGTCGAAATACGCGCTTTGCGCGTTTTCTTTGCTTGTGCAATTAAAAAATATAGTTTTGATCGTAAGCGAGTAAAAAAATGTATTTGAAAAGGTGTCACGAAAATATACGTTTTATATTTCCCAAATTTAGTTAAGAGATATAAGAGATATTTTTGGTCATTTTTCAGCCTGGTAAATCGGTTGCTTATACAAAAACAACGTATATATGATTATGACGTCATAATTAGGTGAAAACAGTTGAAATTTAGCGTTAAAAATGCCAATATTGGAAAATAACTGATAAAAACACAACACAAAATATATACTATTTTTATTTCAAAACCATTAAAATAGATTAAAAATACTTATTTTGGCAGAATTTATAACCCTTGGAAAGTCAGTCATGTAAATTCTCAGCTTTTTTTGCATACAATGGGGTTCAAGATGCGCGTGTTGCGTGGGTGATTAGAGGAGGTGTGAATATAAATCAGTTCGTCATTCGGTTTTTTATAAGGTCCACCTGTGCTAGATTTATTTCAATTTCTATTTTGAATCCGATTACTTTGAAGAGTTGTATTAATTTTTTCCTTATACTATCACGTTATTTTCCGTTTTTATTACGTATTAGAAGCAGACCATCGTCGCGGTACAAGCCGAAATCAATACCATATAATATATACGACAGGTAACCATAAAGAAATGTTGAGTTATATAAATTAGAGAAAACACACGTATTTTTTCCTACATGTATTTCATATATCTTAATCAGATGTATAATTAATGGTAGTCTGGTGAAAGGAGAGCTGCGATATTTAAAAAATGTAATCAGGTCAACTCAAAGCCAATGTCTAAAAACGTCAAATTAGCTAAAATTTGCTTAGCACTAAAAGGGTTATGCGCGGTTCAAATCTTTCCGACACCCCCCCCCCCAAGGAGGGTGGGGATTCCCCGGGGTGGGGGCAAATTTTCGTGACAAAATCCCCACCCCTGGGGCACAATTTTTTTGCAAAATCCTCACCCCTGGGGACATTTATTTGCGATTTTTAGCTATTTTTTTATCATTTTAGACTCATTTTTGAGCTAAATTGATACAAAAACCCCCACCCCCGGGGAAAATGTGGCATCAAAATCCCCACCCCCAGGCAAAAATTTTGGCCAAAACCCCACCCCTCCCCCCGGGGTGGGGGGGTGGGTGTCAGACAGATTTGAACCGTGCATTATAGAAGTATTTATTAGGTTGGAACTCAATCGTGTATAGACTTGTTCAGTCTCTTTGCGTTTTTACGGAAATTTACGGCGCGCACTTTCATTTGGCAAAGATACTTGAAAAACTTGTTTTCCCGCCAAAAATATGTTAAGGATTTTTACAGAAACAGTACGATATATCGTACGGTAAAATATGCCATGTGATAGATAAAAAACAAAAGATTTCATTGTTAAAAAAAACAGTTAAGATATATTTGAAGCATCTTTATAATTCCGAAGACAGACTTCTAAATCGTGTTCAGAAATATAGAAGATGTCTTCTCTATGGAAATAGATAGTGTATGCAAATATCAAATATGTAAAATAAAATTTAAAAATAATAACTTTAGCTCTTCGAAGTTAAGTTTAAAGGATGTATTGAGCCATAATCTTTTATTTTCATGGTTATATTTAGCAATCACTGCTGGGTGTCATTTACTGGATTTTCTGAAAGTTACAATGAGATATATCAAAATAATACAGGTAGGATTTTACAAAGTAAATTATATTACACATTCCAAAAAGAATAATTTAAAAATATTGCGCGGCTGACTATTTCCAGGCCCCTAAGTGTTTTCACGTTTGCGGTCATAACACTATTTCTGAGTGTCGTTTTTCACGAAATTTTAACCAGATGTTGCATACCTCAATTAAAATGTCTGGTAGAAATGACCATATCACTACAAACGTGAAAACGATTAAGGGCCTGGAAATAGAGAACCGCGCATTATTTTTCAAAAATATTTTTTTCAAAACGTTACAAATATTATTATCTAAAAACTGGCCAAATATTATTTGAAAAAAACACTATCTTTAAAATTACAGATGAAAGAGTGATGTTGAAAATAGGGGTATACCAACTGTGTTGTCAAAACTTCAAAAATTAAGGGCCAGTTTACATTTACCCTAGAAATTTAAAACTCTGATATCTAGAGAACCGTTCGAAATTTTTACACGAAATTAAAAGCATGCTTCATATTTGTTTATTCTCTTTAATATGAGCACAACTTGTCAGAGTACTTAGGAATCCCTTTAAAAAACACGAAGCTTTTAGTTCAGTATTACATATATTATTTGTTTTAGTTTTGCTGACGTATAAAAATGTTTCTGCTGCGTTCTTTTCTGCTGAAGTTGAACTGGAATTAGAAAGACTGGGTCGCCGCAATGATTGGGTATTGAAAGACGACGAATCCTTGGATACTGCGATGGGGTATATTGACAATCAAAGAATTCTCACTGCTTATACACACAATTGTCACAGGTTATGTCAAGCTAAAGGTATAAATTCATTTTTTTAAAGCCTCATTTTCATATACTCATTTTATACAATAAGGGCCTAAAGAGTTTAGCCGAACCAATTTCAGAAGTAAAAAATGCTAGATATTTAATTAATACAGGCTTACTAACCCCTTTGGTGAAATACAGTAGTGGAAAATACTAAAATTGACGATGTAACGGAATATGCAAAATTAATTATTAAGTAATAATTATACACTATAAGAAGCGATAAGAAGTAAAATATATGAGCCATTTCTGATCCAAAGATTTTTAGTGATCCTTTTTTGTATCTCTGAGAAAAATGATTACGTAAGCACACATATGACTTTAAATTAAAATTTATCCATATAATTGATTATTGTAATTTACTGAGTACACGTTTTTTTTATAAGAAACCAAACAAACGACTTAGAACTAACAGTTTCTTATTTATGGTACATTATTTTAAGCATTTTACTTCTAAAAGTTTCGTAACCCTATTTTGCATGGGCTTTTTCAAACCCCCATTTTGCATGGGGGTAAATTACCCCCTGGTTAATTTCTAATTGGGTATAGATAAAACCTCGAAATTTGGTAGAACTATAGTAAATGATGTCTACTTTCTAAAAAAAAAATTGAAAAAAATTCGAAATTTTTTGCTTACGTCAGCATTTTAAAGTGAAAAATTGCTATTTTTGGCCAATTTTGACCATTTTTTTTCAAATACAATAACTTTTGAACAACAATAGATTTTTATATACGGTTTTGTGCATATGACTGGAAAAATGCTTTATTTTCTGATTTTAACTGAATTTTGACAATTAACCCTAATTATGACGTAATAATTTGACGTCAAATGTGAAAAAGTTCTAAAAAAAATAAACCGTAAAAATAAACTAAATTTTTTTGTGCCAAAATTGGCAATTATTCACTAAAATCGTTTTATTTGTTGAAAAACATCTATTTTCCTTCCAAAAAACATTGATATACTACAGTAAGATAAATATTTTGTTGACGTCAGCATTTTTTTCGAAAATATCAAAATATCGTGATTTTTGACACTAAATTGGCTAAAAATTTTTTAAATAGAGTTATTTACTATGATATTTGGTATACTAGTCCATAATAACATACAAATTAGAAATATATATAATGTGTTTTATTAGATTTTGAGACATTTTTGGCGAAAAAAATAACTTCTTTTTTTTTCAAAAATTGTTTTTTCGGACACCCGCTGAGACGCCCCATCATACGCCCACTTCCCATGACCTGTTTCTTATGAAAACAAAAACGTGTATAGCGAATGTTAATCTACTTCGTGGGCAAACTAGTTTTAGTCTGAGAGTGTATACCGGCTCTTACGGGTTTTTATTTTTTGCCGCTTGAGATTATTTAATTATTGATATTTATTGATTATTAAAAAATATAATATATAATAAAAATATAATTTTTAAAGACTTTATCTGGTCGCAGTTTATCAACTAGCAAAATTAAAAAAATCAATTTCCACTATCATTAGGATACTTTTTATATTTTAAGTACGTAACATTCAATTTATTCAGCTGTTTAAGTTTTGTAGTTTGATAATCATCTTCCTCATATTTCATTATATATGTTTTCTGAAATTTATTTTGGCAAATTAGGTGAAATTTATTAGGTGATTTTGCGAGGATTTCTTCCTTGAAGGTAAGATCCCAAAATACTCCATGAGAGAAATTTAAGTAAAAATATTTGATAGGTGATTTACGATACTTAAAAGGTCAAAAATTCTTGAAAATATTTGCATGGTTTGTGCTCAGTCATGTTACTAAGTGTAAATCATAAACATGATTTAAAGTCATTTGGGATCTTTAAAAATATTTTTCTATAGGATGCGGGAAACTTTATGTACTCGATGGTAACTGGAAATTAAAGCACAAAATTTGCATGTGGAAAACCAAGGTAGAAATACCAGGATTTTCAAACGTAAACTATCCGGATATCTGCCCACAACACACCGAATATGGCAAGGCGTTTTGTGACAAGCATTGTAAAGTTGCAAAAGAGAGAAATGTTCCTGCCGATCTAAGAGAGTTTTTGAAATATTGTGGAGTTAAGAAGAAGCTAAATAAAGGTATAAGTTATAGTTTTGATATGTACGGCCTAATCTGCTGGAACAACCTAAAATATTTTCAAAATATTTTAATTGTCCTCAGATATCCAGGCTAAAAATTAAACGTTTAACAAATGATAGATAGAAATTGATTACAGATGACATTTGATGTCTTCAACATCACTTTAGTTTTATTACCACGCTTACTTAAAATTGAATTCCAATAATATTATAATAAAAATATCTAAACACTAAGGGCCTATATATATGAGCCCTCCTAGGCGGGCTAGCCCGTCTAAAAGGGATGGCCCTCCTTCAAGCCGAGATCCCGCTTACATAACAATTTACTGTTATTTCCACATTGCATATACATGAAGAGAGGGCTAGCTTTGCTTAGCCGAGATGTCGGCAAGGCGGGCTGGAATTTACCCATATATATGCTCCAGCCCGCCTAGTAGGGCCAGAAAATTCATTCATTTAAATATACCGAGATCCCGCCTGTATAACAATACACTGTTATTTTCACATTGCATATACATGGAGGGAGGGATGGCCCTCCTAAGCGGGCTGGAAATTTTCTCAGCCAAATAGGTAATTAAAATGCAACTAAACAAAGGAATATAATTCATCTCGGCTAAGTGGGCTGGAATTTCTCCATATATAGGCGATATGAAATTCATCTCGGCTAGGCGGGCTAGCCCTCCTAGGATGGCTCATATATATAGGCCCTTAGAAGACCATATTAAGATTTTAAATATCCGGACTAAAATGCGGATAATCCTGGTAACGTCAAAATAAAATCTTCGTTTAGACGTTTATTGGTCCGAGAATATGGAACATACTCTATTCTGCGTGACCTCTGACTTGATTCATCTCTCTTATATTTTAAGCGCATATTAAAGCACTTCATGTTTGGACAATATTTACCATTAGGTTCTCAATCAAAATAACTAAATATCTTTTTTGTGTTTAAATTATTAATAGGTATATCTTTTAAACAGTTGAGAATACTTCTTACCTGGAGTAGAATAAACCTTTTATTTTTTATCAACATCGAGAAAACCCCTTTTCCACAAAAAATGTTTTTACAGACCAATATAATTAGAAAGCCCCATGATCCAAAATTGTTTATCGCAAAATCAACAAGAAAAGCTATGATTGGTTCCCCGGTAAAAGTTACATTTAATATTTGTAAAATGTAAAAAAAAGGTAAAATAAAAGCAGCTCTGTTGATACCTATTGCATCCAAAATGCATTTAAAGTAGTTGGGAGGTTAGAATAGAAGGTTTGTTTTTTGTCGTGATTAGAATGTCAATGACGTCATGATTTTATAATAAATAATATCCAAAAAATGAACAAAATTCTTACTGTATAACATGCTAAAAATATTTATATGGTGGCTAAATCCTTATTTTATGTTTTAGACCTATTTTGTTGTGGTTAATATGTTTGTGACGTCATGTAGTATTTTAAATAGTATTTAACTAATTATGACGTCATGCGACCAAATACGACTTCATTATGTCACATTAAAAGTTCTTCAAACTTCTAAATAGACATAGAACCAAAATATAATAAAAAATAACGGTATAATTGTCCATATGTTTGGCACGATGACGTCATATGGTCAAAAAATGTTTCTGGAATAAAAAGAAACAAAAAATTGATAAACACGTCTAAAACATTAATGAAAGTGAAGCATTTTCTTCATAGTCGTCCATTTGAATCGAAAAATTAAATTCATGAAACTAATAAAAATGTGATACCTTAGCTTCGTAGTAGTAAGGCATAAACAATCTCGGTCTAGTATAATGTGAATGACGCAGTTCCTCCACCCAGTATATCACAGTAGGGAGTTTCTTTTCAAAAACAATAACATCAAATGGTAAGGGTCGTTGCAGCAAACCTCGCTGATAAGCGCTGTGTAAGACAGGTGAA
>JAUOBW010225544.1:0-12684 GCA_032360285.1 Lepidozona retiporosa | reverse complement strand
TTTGAGAGTGTCCGTTTTCGCATCTAGCTCTTCCAAAACTTTTTGTAAACGATTCGATCGCCAGGCTAACGGTCTTATGACAAAACAATTGTTTTCTTCGTCGGATTCTTCCTACGAGAAATAACATTCGGTAAAACTCGACCAACCCGCTCTTTTTTCTCAATCGAATAACTAGCCTTTGCTGCCAACGCAGACTTTCAGACGTTGTATTTTCTAAAAAAAAAAATAAAGTTAAATATTGTTTTCGGATTTAAAAATGTCAAGGGAGTCGATACTACATGGGAATAGGGTATCTCTTTAGGAAGTGGGTATCTCTTTAGAAATGGTCGCATCATTTATTTTACCCTATTACATCGAAAAAGTGCCCCTCCTTCGAATGAGCGCCCCCTAGATGGAAAGAATTTAAATCAGCGCCCCCTTGAATTAGCGCCTCCCCATAAGGGATTTTAAATGAAAATCGGGCAATTATTTGATGTAATACGGTATGGTATACTATTTTGTTGTAGGTTTCCTGACAATATAAAATATGCAGGTGGAAGGGATCATTTTGAAAGGCGAGTGCGTCTTGAAAATATTTCTATTTTGAATGAGTAAAAATTTATTCACCAAGAGAAACTTCTTTCATTGTTAGTTAATTTCGCGGATTTGGGCATTACTTCGGTAAGAAAATTTCATGTCCGGTATGTAATATCATAATAATTATTTAATTAGGTTAAAAATCTTACTTTTTTTTGTATTTGATCTGAATGAGTTATTTAATGGCTGTATTTGGTTTATATCGATTCAGCAAATTAATTTCCGCCAAATTTAAAAAAAAATCGGCATACTTTAAATTAAAATCAGCCAAAATTTTCTTCCCATATAAGGTATTCTGGTACTTGGCCTTTAATAGTGTAGGGGAAATTGTAATCCCGTGCGCATCTCCTGTGTAAAGCAATTTCACGATGGATTCGGATATTTTAAATATAAAAGTACCCTTAGGGGTATTAATTTTTGCGAGTATTTATTTTCGTGTGTAAAAAAAAATCGCGTTTCGCCGTTATTTATTATCGCGAATGAGCATTTTAATTTAAAAATCTCGTAAAAATATAGGTTATTGAAAGAATAAATATGTTATTTAGCTATAATAATTAAGTTGAATGTTATATGTTTAGAATTTGTTTTTTTACGCGAATTCTATTATTTGGGAGAAAAATGACGGCATCTTTTAAAAACAGTACGGGTACATTCCGCCACCTGAGTTTTAATAATTTGAAAGAAAACAAAGTTATATTATAGAGCTAAGAGTGATTTTAAAAATAAGGGTATACCATTTGTGAAGTTAAAATTTCCAAAATTAAAGGCCTCTCTGTGCTGTCGCACTTTGAAGTAACTGTCGCACTTTGAAATACCTGTCGCACTTTGAAATATAATGTTGTCGCACTTTGAAATAATCCTTGTCGCACTTTGAAATAAAATGCTGTCACACTTGGAAATTATTTTCATAAAAATTGTGTTGCCGCACTTTGAAATAACTTTTTCGAAAAAATAAGGTATTTTTTCATTTGTCGCACTTTGAAGTAAAATGAAAGGTCTGCAAAGTGGGATTTAAGGTGAAAATTTTATGTGCCGGAAAAATTATTACTGTTGTACATCTTTGTTTGATACCAATGTAACAGTCAAGACTAAAATTAGTACAAAATTAATAGGAGAGGAATCAGTTAAATGTAAATAGATAACTAAGGTAGGAAGTAAAAGGAAACAAATTAAGCTAGCAGAGCAGACATTATTATGAAGTTCTTTCACACTAGTCAGAGATTTTCTTAATTTTAGAAATTGAATATTACATTTTCTTTACTTATTTGTTCATTCTAAGGTTGTAGTTGCTTAGGTCCTTCAAGCAAAACGGAGAATGAATTTTATATATATTTAACTAAAGTAACTTATTTATAAAAATTGTAAGTTTTCTTATTAAATAAAAACCAAGTATTATAGCTGGTATTGTAAAATATTACACCTGCTAACATGCATATAAACAAATTGGATTGCTCTCCACCGTGGTGATAGTTTCTATTAATATGAACCTCTTTAATAATAAAAGATGTCTGAATAAAAGGAGTTCATTTTCAACGTCAATTTTAGATGGATTTTAGTGCAGAATGGTTAGTTTTGTAAGTTAATTGTTTGAAGATGTATGGAAAAAGTGTTTTAGTCGTATCATTTGCTGTTTTTATTCTTAAGTATACACAGTCTGTATAAAAATAAAGGATATGAAAACACGATCTAGATACCTTCGCCCGTTAGATAGACATTAAATATACTTCAGACATTCAATATACTTTGTATATTTTATCATGCAAAGGTTTAATTCTAACTTGATTGAAGTTTATTTCAAAGTGCGACAGCTATTTCAAAGTGCGACAACTTTTTATTTCAAAGTGCGACAGGTATTTCAAAGTGCGACAGGTATTTCAAAGCGCGACAGGTATTTCAAAGCGCGACAACATTTTATTTCAAATTGCGACAGGTATTTCAAAGTGCGACAATTACTTAAAGTGCGACAGCACACTCTACATTTACCCTGAAAATTAGAAACTTCCAGATTTTGAGAACTGTTTGAGATTTTTACATGAAAAAAAATTTTTAGTTAATTAAATTTTTCATCAATTTATATTCTCATTAATTTAAGTTCAATATGTCTGAGTACTTCGGAATCCCGTTAAAGGTTAACAGATATATCTCCAGACATTTTAAATTATTTTTTCCCCAAATGGTGACATCAGCAGCAGCCTAATATTTTAAGCAAGTAAATGAAGCATATTTCATTGAATTCACTTCTGAAATAACTTCTATACACCTTTTCACAGTTTCGACTAAGAAAAAATATTTTGGGAGGTAAACATCTACATTTAGGAGAGCTTAGACCATAGCTTGATTTAAAAAGCTCAATTTAATTCGATCTAAATTAATTTTGCGATAACCATTTTAGATATAATTGAGCAATTTGGTTTTACAACACATATTAAAATTTCAGTGGGATAGCTTAAATACCTTAAAAACCTTACTAAAGTTGGCTTTGTTTTCCTCCCAAAACATACTCAAGGTCTACCATATTTTTCTTAATTTCTATTGTATTTACGCATTGCGCATGTCAACTCGAAACTGTGAAAAGGTGTATTTGTATGTCTGATTTAATTTTAGCTAATTTAGAAATTATAATCACAATAATTTCAGCAGCAAAATATATTAGGGTATTTACTAAAAGTATATAACAAAAATAGAATAGTGTATGTACGATCTTCCATGAAAAAACTCAAGTTAATAAACCATTTCCGAGTTTCGTCCTCCATTTTGTTTTTGCTACCCAAGCTTTGGTTTTCAAGCCGTAGGTATATTTACACTCAATTTATTTTCCTGGATTTCCGTAATTTTATAAGGCATACTATCAATTTTTTAAAGTATTAAAACATAAATAAAAGGCTGGGTACAAGGTTGCTGAGACAAATTCTGTACCCATTTGTAGACATTATATCAATGGTCAAACAATTTAAAATAAATTATATAAATATTTATACTGTTTGAAGTAAAAATAAAATCAGTCGATTTACAGTATAACAGTACACCCACCGCCATTAACTTTGGAGGAGTTTTGCTACCCACGAAAAATGGCGGACGAAACTCGGGAATGGTTTATAGCTGAGATTATTCATATTTTAAGGCGAAAAGTTAAGTTTTTATCCTCACCTTCGAAAAAAACCTGTATATAATTGGGCTAAACGGAAAGTACTCTGGTAAGTTGAGTTCATATTAAGGACAATAAAAATTACGAAGAATGCTTTTAATAGTTACAAAAATCTCTTACGATTCTCTAGATATCAAAGTTTTAAATTTATATTGTAAAGAAAACAATTAAAACTGATATAATAAAAATATATAAAAATAAAAGTCTTACATTATTATTCATATTTCAGCGTCGTGTTTCAAAATCGTTAACATGCAAAGAATTATATTTTCAACAAGTCGTTTTAAATTGATACCCAACCTAGTACCCAGTAATTTAAAGAATTTCGCTTAGTTTAGTGTACCTACGCACTGATCCATGGGTTCGAAGTTTCTATTTACATTGTACTTACAATGAGTTTATTGTGAAATACCTTTCAAAAGAAAACAACGATTTTTCTTTGTCGGGGCTTTATACACAAAACATTTCAAATAATAACAACAACAATAGATTTGCTGAACCATTCAATAAACAGCTTGTACGGAAATGTGCTTTTTGTGGTAAAACTAATCATTCTGCAAACAGATGTCTCAAAATAACAACTGTCTCTGCACGAAAGGATATAGAAAAATTTTATAGATACACTCCACCAGATTCAGGTTCTACTGAAAATCGCGATGAAAAACGTAATCAAGGAAGAATTTTTCTCCAAAGTATATATAGAAACATATACCAGTCGTTTTTTATAGCATTATTTAATTTAAATTTACATTATTATATGTTGGTTTTATAGTATTTACTTATGCCATAAGACGGAAATATCAAGCGGACAATTAAAATAAAAGCCGTAACATACTATAACTACATAGTCTAACTGGGATATAGATTCGGTTATCGTCTCATATTTTATTATAATAATCTACGCAAAATGAATATAATGTTGAAATAAATGTCGAACAGCTCAACGGGAGTGATGATTTATTTAGGGTGAATATCTTTCAATAGATTTTTTTGTTAAAATTTTAATATTTTTAATATATTGAGAAAATATCCCGGAATAAAATGTGAGATAATAGGTAAGAGTTATTTATACTTGACCCAGTTATGAAGAAACTTATAAGCTGTCTTATGTGTGATTTGCTGAGGTCAGCAACCGAGAAAACGCACGAGGAAACCCTGCTATTTATGCTAGATAAGTAACTTTAATACAGTAATGTTAAGTATAAAAACTGTTATTTTGTGAAATAACAAGTAAATGGTATACTAACTATAAAAGATCAATAAGAAACTGTTAGTTTGCTTTATATTACCACTATGAATGGACAATTCCAAAATGTTCGATGGTACGTAGATAGGCAGTGGTTATTTCAGGAAATAACATGACCAAAATTACAAGTTGGTTATTTGTGAAATAACAAACTGTAAATCGAAAAAAATAATAACTGAATGTTTTAATTTAGTTTGACATCACTATTAAATAAAAGCTGTTATTTTAAATAGTTTGGAATATCAAAAAGTTTAACATAATCAATAACACATTTTTATTTTGCTTTTAAATTAACACTATCTTAAAACGTATTCCATTGTGTTATATCGATATATGTTATTTACTTATATTACTTACTAATTTTAACATACATGTTAATTTTCTCAACATATTATTTATATAAATAACGATGTTGTTTTTAGGGAATTTTCTCTTGTGTATATTTTAAATTTCAAGGCACTTTACCAAAAAACATAATAAAAATTCGTATATTTTATTTATAAGCATTGCCTAATATACGAGGGTTGGATAATTTCCATGAAATTTCATATTGTATACTTTAATCAGAATAATTTTCGCCAGTTTACTTGATAATTTTGGATTGATTTTCTCGAATTGACGTTTCAGAAAATTTCGCGTGTGTTAAGTATGCGATGACGTCATAAATTTAATTTTTGAAATAAAATTTAACTTTTTCCTTTATATTACTTAATAAAAATGATTTTCTCATATCTTATTTCTTCATGAGAAATGCGTCTTTTTCAATGCGGTACTAATTCCCCTCCCTCCCTCGATGCATCGCCCTTTAAATATTTTTAACAATATTTTCCTATTAATACAAAAAGTTCATAATCTCGAAATGACACTTTTCACGTCCCTCATTGGCATGGAAATGTTACAGAAGAAAAATACAGTTTTAGTTTTAAATCTTTTGGACAACCAGTTTCCGAAATGGGTAGGTAGTTTGATAAAAATTCTGATCTACCTAACGAAAGAGATTTTAACTGAAAATCTTCATTAACAAGGCTAATATGATAAAAATCATCTTAAAATGTCAAGAAATTTTGCAAAAAGATACTCTCCCCACTCCGGAAATTACAAATCATAAAATAAAAGTTTTTGGAACCTTTTATCAAAATCCGACATTTCGCAGGCAAATGACGTTTTTCACCAAACATAGTCTTTTTGGGATTAAAAATGCTGACGTAAGCAAATGTTTAATTTATGTCTGAAAAATCAGAACTATTATGAGCTTTCAAAGGAGGGGTTAACTATATCTCTAGCACTTTTCATTCTAAGGTTAGAAGAACACCAATATAGGCAAAAATGGTGCCCGAAATCATCAATTTTTTGACAAAATGTGCCGACGTCAGCAAAATACCGAGGTCGTATAAATAAATTTTATCCTAAAGATTTGCGCAAGCGTGTTGCTTGTTGGTAAGCCAAATATAAGAATCCATAATATTATACGTTGATATTAAAGGGATCCCACACTGTAAAATCATGTTGGGCTCATATGAAAGAGCATGACAAATTATCATAGAATTATTTTATTATTTCGAAAAATTCCAAACGGTTTTCAAGTTATGCTAGAAAGAAGATTTAAAAAATATAATTTAGGGCATAAATTATGTCATCACCATCCATTTCCGTGTCATTATTTATCTCATGGTCTAACTCTCATAGATGTTTCAGGTGATGTAGTAGATTTTCATCAATCAGACAAAATATTGTCACTATATAGAACACAACATGAGTACATTGATGATTAAGACACGCTACGTGACACTAATTATGCTAATGTATGCAACTATGCAAAAACTAACCATTTAAAATGAGCTTGCTGGGTAAAATTTTCCTTACACCCGCGGATCTTGCCAAATGATGCGCAAAAATATTGGTATAAAAAGAAAGCTTATATGTTACTTTGTAACTGTTAAATATCTCATACACCTTTTAAACATGTGCGTGTTTTTGTGTTTAAAATATATATTTTTTTAAATAATAGTTTTTACGAAAAATGATACAGATATTCGGATTTTCCGTATAAAAATAAGTCTATCCACCACATATCATAAATTTTGCGATTATGAAAGGAAAATTATAACAGATTTAAAATCAATTATTTTGTTAATCTTTACTGTAAAAAATATATTCACAGCAAAATTTGTCCCTCAAATGATTTGTTGAATATTTAAACCGTAAACAAATCGCATTAATCACACGCGGTTTGGAGTCTGGACTCTATGTAGAGGGACAACATTTCAAATAAACAGTTTTTCTTAGTAATATGTTAACAGATTTGTACTTTTTAAATGCCCATAACTTTTGTTATATTTGAACAAAATATACAAAAATTGGTAGATAGGCTAAATCATTGACCAGGATTCTGAATATCTGCTTCATTTTTTAAGAAAATCAGTATTTAATGTATTACGTTTTTAAAATACAAACACAAACATGTCTAAAAGGTGTATTGCATTAGACCTCTAATATTTCAGATTTTATCCTGTGGCTTAGTTTTTACCCCCGTGAATCTAATGTACATACTTTTGCACGTGAAGAATAGGGTTAGAAGTAAGTTTTTATATAATTTTTTATAACTTCATCGAAATGATTATGCCTCAAATAAATACTTTATCAATTTATATAATGTAGGCGGTTATTTGAGGCAAATATAGTGTGCCTCAAATAACCGCCTACATTTTATAAATTGATAAAGTATTTATTTGAGGCATAATTTTATATATTTACGATTTTAAGTGCTAAATCACAACATATATTATATTTACTTGACCGCAATTTAGTGAATTAAACATTTATAAAGTAAAATTATAAAAAAGCCTAATTTCTGAACATCACTGGAAAGTAGACAAAATTTTTGTATTTCCACCATGGAAATTCTAGTAACTTCTGCATTTATTTGGAACGTAAATTTGTAGTAATATATTATTTCTGCATTTACGGAAATTATAACAAATATCATATTTACTTTTCGCAAACTTAGTGAAATTCAATATCTCCATCTTGAGTAAATTTGTCGAAATATTGAAATTCCGTATTTTTGGAAATTATAACAAATATTATATTTACTTTTGGCAAATTCTATGAAATTCTATATTTACTCTAAAAGTAAATTTAACGAAATATTGAATTTACGTATTTACGGAAATTATAAAAAATATTATATTTACTTTTCGCAAATTCAATGAAATTCAATATTTACTTTAAAAGTAAATTTGTCGAAATATTGAATTTCCTAACAATAGCAGAAAAAAGAAGAAATATTATATTTACTTCGCGGAAATTTAGTAAATTCAATATTTACCCATATCCGGAAATATAGTAAATATAATATTTCCGACATTTGACGGAAATAGAAGGAAACACGCGGAAATATGGTATTTCCGTAACGGAAATTAGAAAAATATGAACTTTACTTTTTGACGGAAAGCGGAAATTAGATTTTTGGTGCAGTGTGAGTCTTTGTTTTTGAGTCATTGCTTGACTGACTGCGTCATCTCAATTTGTATGTTATCCAAATTGTTTTGCTAAATTGTTTATGTTCTTATTTTCAGTCCTAAATTTTACTTTTAAGTTATATTGTCTTTGCCTGAGGTTAATATTTTTTTTTTTATTGGATTTTTACTGTAATTTTAACATATTTTTTTTTGGAGTGTTTGTTTAATGTGGTAACGGATAACTTGTCCTATTTGACAATATTTCCAGACGGGCCACGGGTGCCGGTGTTGGTTTTATTTAAAGCCCCCAATTGCACTTATCGGTATAAGCTAAAGAGATCGAAATCGAACACAATCCAATCGAAGAATTAAGAATAATTTATGGTAACAGAACCCGGGACCCTTAGATTACAAGTCTAGAGACTTATCCGCCAAACCACCTTCTTTGATGTACTGAGATGAACACCATACAAGTCCATACCAACGTAGACGGCTCAAACGAAACTTTATTAAAATTTCAGCGACACCAAATTTGGTCAATGACTCAGCAGATAAACGGAATCATCAAGATGCTGGTGGAAAGTTACTGTAGGAGCCCTGGTCTCACTACCAGACTACAATCCTGGACAAAATATTTTGCACAAATGAGACATTCTGGCGCAAATTAAGACCTGCAAACTAATTATGAATGAAAATTTTCCCGATAAAACGAACTATTACACCTATTCTTTCTTATGCCGCAATGGCTGTAAATGGCAAAATACCAAAGCTGAAGCTAAAGTTTTGTCAATGGGGTTGTCAACGGCTTTAGTTTTAGAATACTTGTGGTGACTTGACGTTCGATTTTTTGTAAAGCATTCGAAAATGCAAATATATTTTGTCCAATATTGTAGTTCCAGGGCCTAAGCGTTTGTAGCCATATGATCATTTCGGAATGTCGTTTTTCTACGAAATTTTAACCAGATGTTTGATTTTACATATGCATTATCTGGTTAAAATTCTGTGAAAAAACGACATTAATAAGTTAGCGTTGAGAAATTATGGACGGAAATGCTCACCTGCCTTTTGAGGGGCACTAGAAATTTATGAACGATTTTCACTATGCTATAAAACTTGTAGTGCTTCATCATTTTCTTTGAAACCTACCTGAAAAAATAGTATAGGGTAGGTCTCTCTAAAAAACAAATAATTATGGTAGTTACAGCATTTTTTGCTTCTGGGTGGAGCTTCGAAATTTCACCAGCATTTTGAGGGATGCCTACCTGTAAGGTATTTCAAAAATAATTAAAAACCGTTTATTCAATTTTTCTAAAATTTTCCATGAAGTTAGAAGAATATATGAAATACTGGGGTCCAGTACACCTTTCCTTGTTAAAAACTCAAAATCTCAAACTCATCCCAACAACATATTTATCGAGAATATATATACTACTGGTATGGTCGTCAAAATTCTGACACCCAAACTACCTGTCCCTAATAAAAGCCCAACAAACCACTGCTGCTCTTAAAAATGACGTATGCCAAAATTAATTATGGATCTTTGACTGTCCGTCCCTTTAACCCCTTTCATGGTTCCTACTCCCCCCAGACCTTTGGGGGTGGGCTAAAAAAATTTTTTGCCCTGGGGGCTGGCATTTTCAGAAAATGTGGGGGACCTTAATATTTGGGGGGACCTTAAATAGGGGACCTGATGTCCGGGGACTGACTACAGATTGATGAAAAAATGAAATAAAAAAATAAAACATTTAATAAATTTATTTCTATAGTTTACTTATTTGTATATTTTTTGTTTAAATCAATAATTATTTATTATACAAAATGTATATTCAAGTAGCTAATATTTTCTCAAATAATGACTCTCTTAATAATTCTTAATTATCAGTATTAATATATAATTTAGACAACATTAAAGGGATCCCAAAGTGTATTTATAAGTTGATCTCATATTAAAGAGGAAAAGAAATAATGATGATTTTTATTTCTTGGAAAAATCTTTACTGGTTCTCAATATATTTGTGTTTGAATATTCCATGGTGAATATGAACAAGGCCTTATTTTCAAATTTTATGACATCACAGGGTTGTGCCAAAATATTAGTGATAACATTTTCTTCTACAATTTTTTAAAATTTTATCCTGTTTCTAATATTTTTTTGTCAGTAGGAAGATATTGGCATTTGAAATTATTTAAAATTAAAAATTCTGAAAAATATGCGGAATGTGAGTAGTTCCAGGCCCCTTTATGAATTTTAATAACTGGTCCCTATGTCTCAACTTTTATATGACGCTTTTTAACAAAAAGTTTAAAATTTCCTAATGCTAATACGGATTTCTGGTAAACATTTCACCGAAAATTGATATCTACAAATATAGAAATATTGTCTTTAATCTAAATTCATAAAAGGGCCTGGAACTACTCACGTTCTGCATATTTTTCAGAATTTTTAATTTTAAATAATTTCAAATGTTAATATCTTGATACTGACCTAAAATTATTAGACAGAATAAAATTTAAAGGTGATATTGCTAATATATCGGTACAACCATGTGATCTCATAATTTTTAGAAGTAAGGCCTTGTTCACATTTAACATGGAATACTCAAATGCAATTATATTGAGAACCATTCAGATTTGTCAACGAAAAAGAAAGCACTGGTCATATTTCTTTGCCTCTTTAATATGAGATCAACTTGTATATACAGTTTGGGATCCCTTTAACAGTTTCTTTTTTGCTAATAAATTACAACTCATATCTACATTGATTGCCACTCAATATTTGAAGATTGGTATATTGTAATTGTATTTTAAAATCTTAATTTTCAGGGGGGGCTTAACAAATTTACGAATCTCTGGGGGGACCTGACACTAATAGCAATGTGGGGGGACCTAGATTTCTGGGGGGACCTAATTTTGTTGAGGGGACCTCTAACCCCAGTCGGAACCATGCCCTTTAGTGTGAAGTATTTCCAAAATTTGACAAAGATAACGTGACAGCATCGAAACAATGGCTAATCCAACAAGTGCTTTCCGTTGCAGAATTTATCAGGGAATGTAGCGCACTTGGTTACGAGTCATCCACAATTGAGGGGTTAAAGGGATTCCAAATTGCTGTAACAAGTTCAGCTTATATTAAAGAACATAAAAAATGATAAAGAATAATGTTTATTTTGTGTAAAAATCTCTATCGATTCTCTAGATATATGAGTTTTAAATTTCCAGGGTAAATTTAAACTGGCCTTTTATTTGGGAAATTTTTTAACATCACTTTCTTATCCGTATTTGAAAAGTAATGATTTGTTTCAAATAATCTTTGGTCAGTTCGTGGATATTAATATTTGGAACTTTCTGAAAAAATGTTTTTGAAAATGGTTGACTTGTTCCAGGCCCATATATGCGTTTTCACGTTTGTAGCCATATGTTCATTTCTGAATTTGGTTTCACCACAAAATTTTGACCAGATGTTGCATAATGTGTCAATTAAAACAACTGGTAGAGATTTTATTAAAAAACGACATTCCTAAATGGTTATATGATGACAAACGTGAACAGGCTTATGAGCCTGGAACTAGCAAGCCGAGCAATGTTTTTTTTTAAAAAAAAAATCGAAATTCCCTTTAATATGAGCTCAACTTGTCAGAGCACTTAAGAATCCCTTTAAGGCCGCCCCCTTTTGAACATCCTCTACCTTGGGTGGGGAAACTGTACATGGTAAAAGCGTACTATTAAAATATGTTTTAGCCTAAAAAGTGTTTCTGTAAATATTTTACAATAAGGGATTAAAATGCAAAAACAAATATAAACAAGAAGCTACGCTTGAAAACTTTTGCCAACATTAATTAAAAGGTTAACTTTATATCATGTATTTAAAACATTTGGAAAATAAGAGGGATTAAAATCGTAATATCTTAAAAGGAAAAACTCTCGTTGTTTTGTTGGATTTGAGTCTCATCCGCGAAAGTTTTTACACATGAAAATATATTTTCGCCAGCTGTGAAAGTTTAATGTCATGCAATCTAATAAGATTCTTCAACTGCAACACTTTCTTAAGCAAAATTTCACTTTTTGATATATTTTTCTCTCTCAGTGTTTTTGTAATTATCTTTTAACATGAAATATAAAGCTATATAAAAACCTGGTATTGTAATAAATCATGCATAAATTACAATTATCCTATCAATGTGAATGTCATTCGTAGCTTTTCCACCCTCTTTAATATTATAACCATTACAAAATATGAATTTATCTGAGCTCTATAT
>JAUOBW010225433.1:0-12687 GCA_032360285.1 Lepidozona retiporosa | reverse complement strand
CAAATTTAATGTATTTACAAACACATTTTTCAGCTAGTACGCACTGCTCTATAACATAAAAACTGTGGAGATTTTTAGTAACAAAACAGATTTTTGATCCAAAGTCTATATCTTCAGCCCCATTCAAAACACTGTATACAGCTTATTGCAGTGACTTTAGGCAAGAACGACTGTTTTGGAAAAAATAATTCCAAGTTAATTATTTAAGAGAATTTATGCATAAATTAGCTTGCTAAATTACTCATACGCATAGGTTTGCATAATTACTTATCAAAATAAAAGACTTTTAAAATATATGCACAAATCTTAATAAGTTATGCATAAAATTTAATAATTTATACAAATATAGAATTAAGCCGCCAAACAAAATGGTTACTTTCGAAATGAAATAAATAAAAATATATACAGACAAAAAGCACAAAACGTTTCCTTTTAAAATATATATTTAAACATTTATTTATTTATTGTCAACATATTTCCATAAAAACAAATTTTAAAAGATTCGATTTATTTTGTTTATAATACAGCACATAATCTTGTAAGGTATATTTTAATTGTGAATCTTTGTTGATAATGTTCAAGTACTTGCTTGCTACTGATTTTAATCCAGAACAACAACGCGTCTAGGTTCTTGCTAACATACGACGGATGCTTGTAATATGGTTGCAACGAATCCTGGATATTTTTGACATTCTGCTTTTGTGCAAGCTTTGAGAGAAATTTGGTCTGTGTGTCTAACCTATGAAAAAACACACATAGTTTTAATTATTATATTCTTAATTCCAAAGTTTAATTAAAGAAAAAGAAAAAAAACTTCAAGATAAGACTCAAAATAGTGTGCCATATTTATACTGTACACCTCTATAAATAAACCTCTGTGTTGAGCCGTATCACTTTATCATACATCGGTATTTTTATAAGAAATCACATTTCAGTACAGCAGTACACGTTTTTTTATAAGCAACCAGGTTTCTTAGCTCCCAGGCTGAAAATTGGCCCAACAATTAAGCAACTCCTAAAGGCTTGGAGGCCTGATTTTAGAAGATTTGCAAGAATTTTGATGATTTAGGAACCAAACTTTGCGTAAATTGTCAGAAAAAAGTAAGCAACTTTTTGGGCTTAAACTGGGTTTTGCCTAAGCAACTGCAGCCCCAAGTCAAAAAGTGAGTTGCTTATAAAAAAAACGTGTACTGAATGTTGAAGTATCAATTGATTTTATGGTTTTAAACCCCCAGGATGACCACTTTAATTAACAAGGTTTGAAGATTCATCATAACGACTTCCTGATAAATAACTTTTTAACCTCAATTAAATTATATATAGGTCATGGTATTCATTTTCATAATCCCTCTGAGCGTTCACCAGACTTTCCGACCAGAATATATTCCCAGATACTGGATAATTCACTGAAATTTTGAGTCTGACCCCAGGAATTCACCTAATTCAACCGTGAATCGTGTACTTTCACTTAAAAAACATGTAAAATCACAAAAGGCTACATTATTATTTACATACATATGATGATTATATTCAGGGGGCTTATGCACAAGGAGCACATATTTTGAATGAAGAATGTGTAAGTAAATTATGGGGCTTATTTTCGGGGGCCTTATACACGGGGGGCTTAGTTTAGGAGTTATATGGTATACGTCAAAATGACATAGTATTTTTTAGAAAAAATCGGTATTTTTCAAAAATTTCAAAAAAGGAATTTTCAGCATGTGACCTCATACTATGTTGCTAGAACATAATTTGCTTGATAAAAAGCCATAATAACATGTTTATGAACTATTGAGAGTCAAATTTAGTAATCGAAGACCCACTGGATCGAGGAAGTTTAGTACCGCAATTTTAGGGGTACCTCCCAGGAGTTCGAATTTGCCACTTTTTTCATTTACTTAATATAATTCTTAAACTAGCTGCTTCGTTTACATGTTAAAAAGATTATAGAAACTAATTTTATTCTTAAAAAAATATATTTTTAAAAAAAATCCGGTACTACACCCCTCGATGATGCATCTCGCCATCTTGCAGGGTTCACAAAAAAAAGAATTCCAGACTTATTCCCTCCATATTGATAAGAGACACATTGAATAAATTAAGCCTGCATTCATTGATTTTAAATTAAATATAATATTATATTTTTTTATATTTATTATATTTTACAGAAAGTACTATAAATTGGTAATGAGTTCTATTCTTGATCCTTTAACGTGTGGTTTTGCCAAGGGAATAATTACGGAACTGTATTCAAATACTTTTGGCATTGATAAGAAGATCAATGGAGAGTCGTCTAAAAAGTTTACAACAAGGCTACAGCAAAAAAGGTTTTCTGTTTACAATGATACTTTTGCTCAACAGATTGAGAACTTCCCAACAGATTATAATAAATTTACAAAGAAATTTTCGAAAATAAAAGATCGGATGTCACAATGGAATAAGCGATACACAGTTGAACATAAATATTTCTTAGCAACGTTTAATACTAAAACATGGAATGATTTACCCACAGAATTAAAATTAAAACATGGATTGTTCGACTGTAAGGGGTGCATGGGAAATGAAGAATTAAAGGCAGTCATGGCTACTTACAAAGTAAAAGGTAACAGATAATACATAATATTTACAGCATTTTTTAAACTACTTATCATAAAAATTAAGGTTTTGCCAATCCGCCAAATTATCTAAACGCTTTTGTTGATACGCAAAATTTAATTCCTGCTAAATTATTTTCCCATGAAATGATTTTATTCAGTTTTTTATTTTGAAATTTAACATTATATAATATATTTATTTTCTGTGAGATTTGTATTTTTTGAAATTAACTATGTAATAAATTTAGTCCAAAATTATAATTCTCTATTCGTTCTGACTTGGTTCTTTTAATATTTTGTTTATCCTTCAAATGAAAATGTTTCTATTTAGGGTGATTTAGGGAACAGGTCCAATATTACGAGAGTCACGGCAAGATTGATAAGCGCCTTAAATTGTTTGTTTTTTATCTACATACTGACCAAAAATCATTTGAAATGAAACAATGCCTTTCAAATTACAGATGATAAAGTGATATTAAAAATATGGGTATAACAACCATGTATGATGTCATGATTTCCAAAATTAAAGGACAGTCATGTACCCTGGAAATTTAAAATACTGATATCAAGAGAACAGTTCCAGATTTTTACACAAAATAAAAATTATTCTTCATGATTGTTCATTATCTTTAAAATATGAGCCCAACTCGTCAGAGTACTTAGGAATCAAGGCCTTGGCTCGAGCACATGAATGAAATTATTGAAGTTTAGCCCTGCAATAAAAGGCGCACCTGAGAGAGATTTAACCTGTGCAGTAAATCACGTACATGTATCTGCAAACTGGAGGTCCCATGAAAACATAATAAAAGTGATTTTGATAGCAAACACATTGACATATACGGTAGATAAAAATTAGATAATCTTGAAAATCAGACGTGTGAAATATTTATGTATGTTATAAATCGCGCAAGTTATCACTTTTGCTTATGTCTATCATACACAACTGTTTTTCTCATTTTTAGGCCTGGGAATCCCTTTAAACGTCGTCAAAAATTTGAAACGTTCAAAATGATTTGAATGTCCTAAATGTTTATAATTACTTTTTCTGCAAAATCCACTGGAGACCATTTTATAAAGACATCACAGAGTTTTTTCTAATTTTTCTCATGTCATAAATGTATATAATGTATATAATTTATTATTTGCTCTGTGTAAATGCATGATCTTTCTATCATATATTAAAAGGTTTATATTTACCTTATATTGTTACTGGTAAACCGATGATGTCATCAACATTGTATAATAAGTCCATCGTACAAGATGTTTATACAACTGAGCTTCAACCAAGACTCTAAATATAACAGATATCTGAGTAAGAAATTAATAAAAAATAGCTAAATTTACTTATTGATCAAATATATCTTATTACCTTCACTACAATCAAATAATTATGAGCGGGGCAGGGGTAGGGTCTTGGGTCATTTTCAAACTTTTAGTGTTTAAATGATGTTAACTACTTGGAAGCACTCTAACGTCTAACGTGACGTCAGAAGATAAAATCTAAATTGAAACAATACACTTCTAAGTGAGCATAAATTTATATACTGTAAGAATTTAATAAGGTTTTTCAAAAACATTAAGATATATGATAAAATGTGGTGTGAGAATGAAATAGTTTATGTAACAAATTAGCACGAATCGTTGGTAATAAATAAATTAAAGATTTTAATATGCAGAGTAAATTCGGAAATTGTTTTACATGTCAAAAATTAATATATTATTCTTTGCAGCTAAAAGCTGTTGCCTCTCAACATCTACGTATGTGAAACTTATTAATTGATAGCTTTTGATATAAGAAAGTTTATTTTAGGACGTGTTGAGAAACGCAAAGCTGCAGATAATGGGCTGAGAGAACAACCGGTTTTGAAAAATAAACCTATGACAAAAAACAACAAAAACATGGATACAATTTTAGAAAATGGCATTCAGTATGCATACAATCAACTTGATGAATCATGTGAGCGTATATACAAAAAGAAATTCACTGAAATTATAAGCACAAATCGTCAAACTAATATTCCATTGCGAGCTAAAAATTCAGAAAATGAAAGGCGAAAAGAGCAGAGAACGGTGCAAAGGGCATTAAGAGATCATGTTGAATATATCAATGACACCACTTCAGTAGAAAGGTATGTAGAAATGTATTCCATTAAAATTTAATTTTAAAACCTAGTGCAGGCCATGAGGCGTGTGCCATCACGCGCACTCACCTTAATTCACGTAATTGAAATTAATATCGTGATAATAGGCCAGTACTGTATCTTCCTGTTTTGAGCTTGTCGTCCAGAGGGAAGACTCATGTTTTATTATTTTGTTAGTTGGTCATCCTTCGAGAAAAAAAGGGTCGTCTGCCAAAGACAAGATGCCGCGTGGTTACCTAACATTTAGTAAAAAAATCGTAAATATTAATAGTTTGATAGTTTCTATTAAATTTGTATTTTACAAAACAAACTTCAGTAAATTATTAAAAATTGGGCGACCAGAAAGATACAGGACTGTAGGCGCACGTGAGCAATTTTCTGCGCTTGTCAATAATATACCTAAAGTTAAATTAGAAGTTTCCGTAAAACAGGAGACTCTCGGTTCATATGCTTCATGGAATGTGACATGATATTGGTCATATTCTAATAAAAGAGACTCTTTATAGGGGGAAAATAGCATTATTTATATTTTTAGAATCGCGTGTTGGGTTAAAGTTGGGGTGCACTTGCGCGTGGGCGCGCTTAAAGCGCTAAGTCATGTCTTGGCCTGTATCTTATACAAAAGATTTTTAGGAACCACAACATGCTCAAGATGATATGGAGAACGAATTTAGATAATGCTATCATTTTAAATATTATCTTGAAATTTTTGTTAATTTAAAAGTTGATCTATATTACAGATGAAAAGAAATAATTAACAGTGCTTTTAATTTTTTCAAAAAATATTGAATGGTTCTTGTTTTCGGTACTGAGTCATTTTCTCAAAAATATGTTATGTGTTTGTGAGACGTTATCACAAAGTCTGGTGCAAAGGTGCATGATGTGTTTTGAAACACTGCATGAAATGTTGTGTTTTTGTTTACGGAAAACGCGTTAGAATTCGTAGTTCTCTGGCAGAAAATGTTTCGCCATCTTGAGAAATCTGTTGGAGAAGTATGTATTCTGACGTGTCGTCTGCAGAGACAACACAGCATTTAATGCAGTGAAAATTTGCTTTTTGTTAATTTTTAGACTTTAAAAATATGTATGGCAATTATTTATTGGTGACAGGGTTGAAAACCTCTCACATATTAATTCATGAGGGGTCATTCCCCCAGCCAAGAAAGTCACATTAGATTTTTTTAAAACGATTCTCTGTCATCGAGAATTCTCTGCGCATCAATGTTCGCTTAGGTGGGAAAATTTTACAAGTAAGTTGGGTACAGTAATATAAGTAATAATACTTCACACTTGATTTTAAGTTTAGGTAGAAATTATAATTAGTGTAACTTTATGATCGAAAATGAATATAAATTATTTTTAAGTCAGGAATTTTACAGTCCCTAATGACAGTTATTTCCCCACATACAAGTAAAAAATGTCCAACCCCCCTTCTAAAACTAATTTTGAAAGTTAATATCTTCAATACCGACCAAATATCATTTGGAAAAAAATGCATTCAAAATTACAGAAGAAAGAGTGATGTTAAAAATATTTATGTACAACTCTAGTGTCATAATTTTCAAAAAAATTTTGGATTTTTTCATTAAATTAACTTTAAAGGGAATGCACACTGTAAATAAAGTTTTTTTTATTATGTCATATGAAAGAGCATGAAAAATTATCATACATTTTTTTTATTTTTTGGAAAAATTTCAAACTGTTCTCAAGTTATGCTTGAAAGAAGATTTTAAAAAAATAATTTATGGCATAATTATGACATAGCCATCCATTTCTGTCATGTGATTATCCATTTCATGGTCTAACTCTCATGTGAACAATTATTAGGCTGCTTCTTAGACACAAGGTAGTTGTAATAAGTAAGATTGTCTGCGCTGAAAGTTCTTCTCTTAATAAGACTCCTTATTTTACTAAATGCTCAATTATTTTTATTACAGAACTTATGGCTACAACGTATCACTGAATAAAAGACAAGAATTGAGAATGAGACAAAGTTTTGAATCACGAGAAGAATGCAGGGAAAGAACTTTGAAGCAAAACGAAAAAATTAGTACTCACTTAAAGAAATCAAAAAACCATATTGGAAATACTAGCCATTTGAAACTAGATGAATGCATAGCAGAGGTATCATCATATGAAGAAGGGAGTCATATTAACTTCACAGCTCTATCTCGAAAATATAATGTTGAAAATAAAAACGGAGGTCAAATTGTGAAGCATGTTCTAAGAGAAAGTGGCATTAATCTGTCAAAATTTAACTACAAAAAAAAAGAAAGAGAATCTAATATACGGAGGAGAAAATTAAAGTTTCCTGGTAGTCAAGTATCTGTACCATGTGAACCAACAACTAAAGACGTCGTTCAAAACTTAAAGTCTAAGATAAATGATGGAGTATATACAATGGGAGAGGAAATAGCACCACAAAAATTTCAAAAAATCCGTCTTGATGATGAAGGTAATTGTATAACTTCCGAAATTACAGTTAATGGAAGGAAAGACAATTTATTAACTCTGCGGAAACGTATGAATGAAAAACATAAAATATTCAGAAGAATATTTTCAGAACTTGAATATAACAATATGACAAAAGAGGAAATCATAAATGAATTGAAAAGAATAGACGAATTTGAAAATACCAACGAAGATATCGAAACATTGAAAGTTAAACTAAAGGATTTTCAAAGAACAAGACATTTGATGATTTGGCACGATGGATCATCAATCTCCAACCACGGTCACATTTTAATGATGGTTAAGTGTGTATATGATCCAGCATTGTTCTACACCAGTTCAGAATTCAAAGACAAATATAATGAGACAATCGACATTGCTACTGAAGTCGAAAAGCCATTCCTCTACATCCTTGGTCGGTGTCCGTCAACAGATGAGCAAATGATCTATATCGACACTCGCTTAGAGGATATTTTGGAATTAAAAACAGCGCACGGCGGTTTGAAAGACATAATGAGATTTTTTCATGGAGATGGACCAGCGTGTCAATTCGAGGCAGGACACCAAAAAGGAGGCTCATACTTTTGCTGGCACTGTGGGATATCATCCGAAAGATGTGCAGACATAATTCATGCTTCATACATTCCGTGTATGTCATTAAAATCAAGAATCGAAAAGATTTCTGAATCTGGGATCAGTAGAGAAAAATTGAGAAAAAAAGTATTGCATATGTACACTGGTTTAAAGAAGGACGAGCTTTTAATGGAACTACAAGTACGAGATCGTGACTTCCAAGTCAAAAACATGACGCAAACTGATTTGCAAAGGAAGTTAGCATCAGCAATGAAAGGGATACATAGAGCACCATCCTTAATTGTAAACAAACCCGCGTTAAGCCTCAAAGAACTTGGTCTGAACAGCTATGAAATTCTCCCCATTGAACCTATGCACGATATCACTGGGCATTTAAAAAATCTTTATGAAGAACTTCCACAACATTTAGACAAGAGTGAGAAATTACTATTTCAGAATACACTCACATGTATATTCGAAGGGAAACAGGCTAAGCGAGCATGTGATTACAGACTGAGCTTAGTAAAGTTGTGTATTATATTAAAGGACAAAATAAACTATAAAATATACGAAATATTACGTACAGCATGCGAAATGCAAGCAATATTATATCAAACTGCAGATGAGAGAACATTGCAATCAATATTACGGTACAATATCCAGTATTATTTACACTCAATGTGTTTGATAGGGTTAGTTGGGTATCAACCAAAGTCAAAGGACGTTACTTATCGCAAACTATATGGAAAATATTACCATGCATTAAGTCACGCTGGAATGCAACTAAGGATCATAGCAGGTAGTAGCGCAAATACTGAAAATCAAGAACGAACATTTAATTCAATAAAAAACATAACAAATTCTTCTTCCAATCATCATCCAGAAAATGTAATTTTCAATGCATGGATTCGTATGCAAGTTAAGGAGGGAACATCACATACATATGCAGGATTAGCACCATCAGTCATTGGAAAAGAGAGTAAGAAATTACAAACAAATGGCAATACAGTATTTACATTCAGTCACATAAATAAAAACCCTTTTGAATGGCAATCTCTACTCGAGAAATCAATACCAGATTACCTGGAAGATGGCGGTTGGTGGAAGGAAACATTAACTGGCATTGAATTTTTTGATGTTAGTAACATTCCCCCAGTTACGAAACTTAAATGTAATCATTTCAGATCTTCATGTATTGAACAAGAAGAAGCAAACTTGACAGAAAAATGGCAAAGATGTTTATTAAACATGCACACTTTAATTCCGGCAAAAGTTATAAAATTAGAAGAGAACGACATTACAACAAAGGTTAAACTGAACACCCTTCAACACTATAACTGTTCAGAATTACACCAAGAAACAACAACTGCTCACGAAATTGACTTTTCAACATCTTCAACCAAAGAAATCACACCAAGTAATACTATAATTGTGCCTAAACTACACCCAAACACAACATTTCCACATGATTCAGTCAAATTTAGCACACCTAATTCAACATTAATTAATCTGACAAACTCGCCAATGCTTTCGATACCTCCTCAAATAAAACGATTTTCACCAATCTCTGTTAAAACCAGTAATTTGTTAACACCTACACATTATTCAACAACTCCACAAAGCACGATTGAATCAAACAAAACTTCAACACCTATAACTTTACAAAAGTCAATGACAGTGATACCATTATCACCAATACCAACGCAATCTATTCGAGAATCTAATACTAATGAAACCAAATCTGATGTTAGTATTATATTGGATGAAGCAACTGAGCTTGTTGCAGAAAAAGAAACATTTCAGATAAATATAGTCGACACATCTACATCATGTTCAGATAATACATATAAATCAAGTTCTGCAAAATTACTTTATAAAATACTGGGACCATTGGATCAAATTGAATTATTTGACAATGAGAGATTAAAGCTCAAAAGCTGTAAATCGAAAACAATTCCATCGTTTGATAAATATAAACAAATTATTGCACAACTAGAAGTGATATTGCTAAATAAAGTAGATGAAGTCAAATCACGTTTAGCCATCGAAAAGGAAACACTAAACTCTAGCAAAAACACAATACAAATAGCTCCACGACGTAATACAGAATATCAGAATCTGCGAAACATTATGAAAATGATTAGTAACATTAGGGGTCAACTAAATATATAAATATAAAACCATAATATCGAATAACTTCAAAAGTTATTGTTTTATCAACATTGTTGACAGTGAGTTATTTTAAAATAAGCACCCTAAAAAGGGTCAACATTTTCAAAATAAGTGTCAACATTCATGCCTTTCTGGTTTGGGTGGATGAGGGGGGCGCTCATTGAAGGCGGGCGCTCATTCGAGGGGGGCTCTCATTTAAGCCCGGGCGCTCTTTGAGATAAATACGGTACGTCGATATGTATCGGTGCCGTAACTAGACTTAGTTTGTGACTTATTTTTTTTTAATTGTTTCGTGTTGTGACCATGTAATATTTCAGAAAATTCTAAGGATTCGTTTTGGAGAAAATTCGAAATTTTAATTGTGAATTTTGGCGTACAAATAATTTTATTTTAGTCATAATATAATTCATGAAATATAGAGTATTATGTGGGTAATAGGTCTATAAGGGACCGTCGACAAAATAATTTTTTTTCTCGGCTTTTGTCCGTCAAGGAGGGGGGTTTGAAAAATTGAAAATACCATTAAAATTTAAAATTCTTGGACAAAAATATAAATATTTATGTATTTTTCACGAAACTGTCTCAAATATCCCTACTTTTCTCAAAAAACTTTTGTGAGGACAACTTTTTCGTTAATAGTTGGGTATAGTCATTTGAAAAGATTTCACAATAATAAGAAGAAAGTTACTCTCGTAACAGTTTCTCTCGTTAAATTATCAAAACACTAAAACAGTTTTTTGCGACTACAAAAATTGTCGAAAATTATTTATACTACAACAGAAAATTATTTATATAACATTGTTTGCCGTCAAAAGGGGGGAGGTGGTAGAAAATGTGATGACGACGAAAGGCCGTGAGGTATGGGTTGAGCCTCTACCTGTTGCTTTAAATTCCACTATCAAATATTTTTACATTTTATTTTTATTATCCTGCTTTTTGTACAGATACCTAAGTACCTATATTTTTTATTTCATTTATAGATATATATTTTAACTTTTATATTTACAGTAATAGTAATAAAATTCTAGCTAACTAAGCGTCTTGAGATATAGGTGATATTATTTCCATGACATTCTCCTCCTACCATCCAGACCTTTTTATAGACTAGCGAAATATTATTTTCGCCAAACTTAGCCCAGATAGATACAGTAGGGGAAAAATTTCAGCATATCAAGCAATCTTATGTCCTGAAAATAGAGTAAGACCCCAAACTGACCCTGTTTTGACCCATTTCACACAGGGTGTCAGGTTGGGGGGTCTGATCCCAATTTAGCATTATTTTAAGCGTCAACCCCTGAACCAGACCCAACTGACCACCAACGCAGAATAAAGTGTCATTTATTTTACACAGCACAGGGTCAAAAAGGGTAATTTCTGGGTTCAACACTGTCTGGCACTCTTTAGCCCTATTCAACCCTGTATGACCCTAAAAACTGGGAGGGACATGCTGCATGCATGGGATTATTTGATCACCTCATGAATAACAGAACAGGTTTTCAAGGGGCTGTACCATACCCCTGTTCAGATATCAAATGAAATAGCCCAATAAATCATGATTCCCAATCAAATTAAACAAAACAAAGTTAGATACAAATATAAGTGAATAAATAAAATCAGTTTGTATAATAAAACAACAAGCAAACAAGTGTGGAGTGTAACAGTATGATATGACAGTAATCTCCTGATTAATAAAAATATTAAATCAAACAAATAATTTCTTACCTTAAATCAATAACTTTTTTCTTCCCACGAAGAATTATTTTAAACAGAAAACAAATTCCGAGCCACTCAACCACAAACCAGTCAGCTGTTTTTCAGATCAAAACATTAAAAGTTACCATTTTGAAACGTTTACGCTTTTCGCGACTTGCCTAAAGTCGCGTTTATTTTGTTTATAAGAGTAAAACTCGCAGTCATGCCTTATTGATGTCGAGAAATTCCAGTAAAAAGAGGGCAATTTTTAAGCCATATGGCTACCAGCTAAAAATTATTGTTTTCAAATTTTGAAAATCTCTTTGATCCTGTAATTGTGATATGAAAAAGAGCTAATATTTATATGGTCGTTATTCGCTAGCGCTTGTTTAGTATGTGTTAAATACATTAGTATGGATATTTACTAAATTTATTTCAAAGTCGCTGCTGTAGGTCTTTGATGGTTAGAAGATGGTCAATGGGCTTATATTTTTAGATATTATCCACACATTTTGGCCCAACGACAAGGATACAACAACACACATGAAATGTTATAAAAACATTCTTGATGTGATGGCTAAACACAACATAAAAACCATCGTAAGTATTTTTGTTTTATTTGGCAATAACAATCTGGAACATTTTTCAAAGTCCCTATGAGAGAATTATTTTTTCTAGATATTATTTTTCTGCTTATGTAGCCAATCTAAGTACTGAGCACTTGTTTCATTAATGTGTGGTGTATCAGACTGTGCATTTTGGGAAATTCCTGTTTTTATAATTTCCGAATGTCGATTTTTCACAGAAGTATAACCATATTAAAAGCATTATTATAATTTTTTATTCTCTTTAATATAAGCCCAACTTGTCAGAGTACTTTGGGATCCCTTTAATATGATCACTTATGTTAGAGACTCTGAAGCCTTTCTTTTGGTTCTTTATGTTTAAGGTCCCCAGTCAGTTATATTTAAGGTCCCCAGTCTATTAGCCACAGATGTGGATCCGTGGTCTAGTGGTTGGAGATCTGCGCTGTGGCCGCAATACGCCGGGTTCGAATCTCCTCG
>JAUOBW010225322.1:0-12688 GCA_032360285.1 Lepidozona retiporosa | reverse complement strand
ACCCGTCCCCCCGCGGGGGGGGGGCGGAAGCCGCCCCCCCGGGTTTGGTAGATCAAAAATACCCCGGGCTTAATAGGGTTAAACTAAAATCTTGTATTTAAGTCAGCTAAAAGCATTTGGCATATACAATTTTTTGAATTATTATGCTTGTTAGAATGCTCCTATTTATTAAAAAACCAACAAATTTTAACTGACACACAAAATCCTCAAAGATAATTTTCGACAAGTCGTATATAAATATATATTTATTTTTATTTTACGTTGGTTTTCTATACTCAATCAATATTGACAAATCGATAAATCTTTCTAAAAAATATCTAAATATTTTATCGCTTTTTTGAACTTTTTAGGGATAAAAATTGATTATTTGCTATTTGTCAAGAAACCGAATGTTTGTTCAAAAAACCGATTGTTTCGTTATATAAGTATTACGACACATTTAAAATCATAAACGTATTTGTGATGCGCGGTTAAAATCTTTCCAACACCCACCCCTCCCGGTTGGGTGGGAAATCACCGGGGCGGGGGAATTTTTCCTTTACGAAATCCCCACCCCCGGGGCACTTTCTTTTGGAAAATCCCTACCCCTAGGGACAATTTCTTGTCATTTTCGGGTGATTTTCATCAATTTAACCTTAGCCGGGGACAAAATGCATTGCAAAATCCCGATCCACGGGGAAATTTGTGTCAAAATCCCCACCAATTGGATAAGATTGGTCGAAAAGTTGGACACAATTTACCGAAGTTCCTACATTTTCATCAAACCACGTTACAAAATATCGTCACGTCATCAAAACTTTTTTTTTTTCAATCATCTTTTCTTGGGTTTATGCGCGGTTCAATTATTTCCTGTACCCACCCCCCCCCCCGGGCAAATGGGGATTGCTCCGGGGTGGGGACCACTTTTCCGGGTAGAATCCCCTCCCTTGGGGCACAAACTCACGGTAAAATCCCCACCCCTGTGGCCATTTTAATGAGTTAATATTGATTTATATCCACATAACTGACTCCAACATGCATTAAATTGAAAGTGAAGAAGTGTATTTGTCTAATAAGAGCATTTAAATTACAAAAATAATGATATAAAATAATATAAGTGCATATTTTGGGTAAATAGAAAATTTTTGCTGTCCCCACCCCCATACCCCGGGGCAAAATTGCCGGGTAGAATCCCTACCCCCGGGGCCAAAACCCCGGGTAGAATCCCCACCCGTGCCCGGGGGGGGTGGGTACAGGAAAGAATAGAACCGCGCATAACTTGACAACCGATGAACATTTTTCGAAAATAAAAAATTCTCGGATAATTTTTGATTTTCATGCTCTTTCATGAGCCTAACTAGTTTTTACAGTGTCCACTCCCTTGTACGCTTTTCTTCCAGTTGCATGATTTCAATACTTAAATTATCTATATAACTCGGTTAAGAACATGTTCATCGAATCGATCGCTTACAATGAATATAAAGGATCCATTTGTAAATTGTATTGATTTCAATTGTAAATGGCAATCACTATGTTCTAGAGGAACTCAAGATACTGTATCCTTTACATCTAAATGAGTTCTTTTCGAATATATTTCATTTTGGCGATGATATACCCGATATTTATAAACTAAATACACAGCAAATATGGTTATAAACCGTGTTTTTATTACATATCATTAGAAGTTAAATATCTCAGTTTCATATTGGTGAATCCATGACATCCTCAACATCGTTCATTCGTGGGATTCAGTAGATGCTTCAAGTTGTGATGGACTCGGTACTACTTGTCTTGAATTGACCTGGATAATATTTATCTATCCACAGCTGAACAAAATGTGTCTTTGTTATTGGCGTAATGAGAAAGTTTACAGGTACTCCAGTCTCACCAGTTGAGGCCTTTTTTATGTAGTCCTCCAAAGAAGCCATGAGCGAGTTGATATCAAGTATTTTTTCATATTTTTCTTTTATTTTCCCCAAACTCGACATTACATTCTTAACTTCATCAATCCTAAATAAATCAAGTATTTTATGAGTGTGCTTATAAGTGTAATTATAGTATTTTCCCTATAACACTCGATCCTTGGATAACTCGAGCCTATTCAAGCGCGGAATAAATTCAAAATATTCTATATGCTAGCTCCTTATAAATATAGATGGTACAATGAAAGTTTTTGAAGATATATACGTATATTTGCTAAATCAATTTCGTACATAAAAACAATCTATAAACGCATATGAAAATTGAGGAATTCGTGATTATTGACTAAAAATTAAGTTTTTTTTTTTAATTATTTATTATGACGTGAAAATAATATAAAAATACATCTTTAAAGGAATCCCAAACCATTTTTGCATATTGGGCTCAGAATAAAGGCCTTCCGAGATGGAGTACTACGCTTTTTATTTCGTCCAAAAATATTTTTTTGTTCTCGAGATATTTTGTGAAATTGAAAGTGAAACTTATGACGTCACGGAGCTAGGTTTGATGAAAACATAGTGTTATGAGAAATTTTAGAAATGACATTTCTGATACGAACTCAGTAAACGTTTTTATGTCATCATGATCCAGTCATTGCTGTGAGTTTTATATGAAATATTGGATCAATAACTCTAAAATTGGTTCAGTTATAAGCAAAATAAATATTTCTTATAACTCTGTGATGTCATAGATATCGAAATTAGATTTTCCAACGAAATAAAAAGCATAGGAAGGCCTTTAATATTAGGTGCCCTAAAGCTGTGTTAGGGAAAAATAGATAATCATGAAAAAGGATATTTTTATGGGTTATTATGACGTCATCAATGGAAAGTACCCAAATAGCCCCATATGGCTTCTTTCGGGTTCTATAAAGTTAAATAGTTTGTAGAAATATTATTTTCACCTTAAAGCCATCATTTCACTTCTATCACTAAGTGCATCTACAGCACTTTTCATAGCGGAATTTTCTCTGTTGGTAGCATGGTCAAGCATGGCCAGTTTCTCCATCATCTTTGCAGGATCAAAATCTGCAATTCTCGACGCCTATACTTACTGAATTTGAAGATACGCTGGGAATGCATCCCTGACAAATTATACTTATATCAGTAGAAGTCGATTGTTTGCTCAAAAGATATTTTACATCATTCGAGACCATACGTAGCGCCAGATACTATCTTCTTCCTTTTCTCTGTCTGCGGCGATTTCAGCATATTTTGCGATATCATTTAATTTAATTTTGTCTTTCGAGTGTATCTGATTCCAATTCCAAGCACGAATTCCCTGGTCGGCATTTATTATTAACGTTCCCACAATATCATTATTCTCCCGTTGCTTTGATACCTGAGATTGTATTGCGTCGGATACTTTGCAATAACAGATTCGTCAAGATCACTAAGTTCTGTCGACACAAAATATTTTATTGAATTGATCTTATTATTCGCCCACTGATCTTCTCTATTAAATTTAAAATAATGAGCATTTAACTTTAGCGAGTCGGACGCTAATGGAAAGTTACGTTTTAACATGCTTTTGGTGTAATCGATCGGACTTTCCAAATGCATTTCAAACGAACTGATTCGACTTCTTAGATCAGAGATCTTTGACATGTTTTTTAAACACGTTTGGGCGTACGAAACGGCATCACTTTTAATTGCATGGTTATTTGCCGTCTCAATATCATTTAGCTGATCCACATCAATTCCCAGGTTGACTAGCTCAAGTTCTTTTATTTTGAAACTTTTCTTCATAGAAATCAACGATTCCAAATCTTGTTTTTTGTTCTTCATCTCTTTTTGTAATTCATGTAAATTCTTTAGTAGAGTAAATTTATCTGGAGGTATCACATGACCCAATTGAATCGTAGAGTCGTAAGGCATGGTTTCGGCCATTGCTGATGAACGCTATAACATGAAAATTGGTGATTATACAAATAATATTAATTGTTTATTTAACTATAAAATTACTGTATAAAGTAATTGGTAATGTAATGTTTTAAATTTGAGGTTATTCTAGCAAGCACGTTTTCTTAGTAACCAACTGTTAAATTTCATATAAAATCACACTTTATGTGAAACAGCACCAATGGTTTCAAAAGTTTATGGAAGCAAATAATAAAGAAATTTATCATTTTTTTTGCAAAAAATTTAGGCGTAATGTATGAAACCCCCGGTGTCCCGTCTCTTTAGTATCGCCTCAAACTATGCATCAGGTTTCAAAGATAACAGAATACTACCATAGGGTATAGGCGTTAGTGGGGGATCTAAAATAGAAACTGTCTACTCAAATTTATCATACCAAAAGCAGTCGCAGTTTTAAATCTAAATGATCCACTAGGCACTAAATTCCTCACAAGCCTAAGAGTTAACTTTAGTGATTTAAATGAGCTTATTAAATTTAATCAAAACTTTAAAGACACTCTCAATCCTCTTTGCGGTTTCGGTTTAGAGACTGAATCTACAACACATTTTTGCTGCACTGTCTCATTCCCTGCTAAACAAAGGATTCTCCTTCATAATCTAATAAATATTTATGAGTCAATATCAAATCTTTCCGAATTTTACCTAGTAAACCTTAGCTTATACGGTAACAGCAACGTTTATTCTACTGACACTAATACTGTTATTATGAACAGGGCTATTTATTATATAAAAGTATGGAAAGGAATAACCCTATCAATACCGGGCTATTTGAGACTTTCTCTAACTGGGGGGAGGTTGGGTCGACCCCCCCTCTTTTTTCAGGATGTGTTATAGGTGTGAACTTGAAAGGGCTGAATAATCAGCATGCTAAGTAATATTGTGTATATTTATAGCAATAAAAAGTTATGAGAGCTTACATTTATCCAATTCTTGGGTAAAAATCACAAAATATCTCTACCGGACCCCGAAAAAGGGCCCATGGGCACAAAAATAAGTGACCGTCAAAATTTTATTTTTTTAATTAACCGCTTTGAATTTTTAGGAAAAGTCACAAAATATTAGTAGCTGACACGGTTTAAATTTCAGCAAGGGGGTGACTCCACTTTCGATGGTGCAACACTGAAATTTAATCACATATGGCTAGCCTTATTTAGAGAATAATATAATTTTCCTTGAAATTTTTTATTTCTTGAATCAATCTTTGATTCTCTTCAAACAACTGTATATTTATAATATTTCGTTATTTTCTCCTTAACTGTATTCCAAGTGTGTGTCTGTTCTCGGCATTAATGGTAACATTATTTTTATTAAACTCAATATATAATCCTACTGCTTTCAACGCCTTCTCAACTTCCTTTAACTGAGTAACCATATTAATCTGTTCTTATCGCCACACCTCTGCCATCCATATATCTTCCGCTAAAGTCAATTATGACAATTATCCTTGTTTTTGTCTCAAAATATACTTGTCTTGAACTTTTAAAACCTCGATCACCTCTTTTATTTCCAAATATAATCTTTCTTCGCCACACAATATTCCATGAATCCCTTTCTATCTAAACTTTCTCTAAGTTATCTAATTTATAAAATTCACCGCTTTTCATCTTACACATATTAATGGCATACATTGCAACTTGAAGCACATGGGCATTAATTACCTTAAAAAGATTTTTGTCACGTTTTCATTCTATCTGTTAATACCTCCAAACCTTCGCCTTTTTTCTTTTAAAAAGACGACTTTGCTATACGACTTCTCCCTATACAACTGAGGTATCCAGAAAATTTCAGATCAAAATGTTGAAAATTGACCCCATTATCGCCCTTTATACAAAAAAAAATGGCATATTGCTCACGTCATAAATCTGCCATTTTAGGATGTATTAGTATGAAATAAATTGTAAATAGTATAAAAAGGGTAAAATATAGTACATATGCAAAGTATCTTTCTGCATATGTATCATAATTAAGAGATATTTAAGGCTAAACTTGGTCCATTTTATTTTCAAAAATAAGTAACCGATCAAAAAAACGTTTTTTTTATATTAACTGTCTAATAATTTTAAGAAAAAGTCTAAAATTTAGAGCGGTGCGGTTAACGGTTAAACTTCAGGTGGTGTCGACAAAAAAGTAGTGGGCACCTGTAACCCTAAATAGGATTAAGTGACTTTATTTTATGATTTTAACTTTTATGATGAATTTTTATTTATGAAAAATATATTTATGGTATTAAAAAAAAGTATCTCAGACCAAATTTCAACCCCCATTCTAACCGTCTCAAAACATTCCGTGTCCCATTCAAACGGTTAAAAAAGTTTTCGTCCCCCGATTTAATCTCCTCCGCCCCTGCACCCGGCCATTAAAAATGACCCGGCCCTAAGTGCAGATATCGTAGGTTAGTCTATTTATTTAGTGTACTTCCCAGGGAAATTAAAAATAAATCACATAATCTCAACGAGTAAATTTATTTTAAGAAGGCAACTCAAACTGAAAGTTTTCTACTCAAATTCATTTTTTTCATTTTGTATTAAACGTATGAGTGTAACTATGTGCTAATTTACGTAACTCAGCATCATGTTCAAAATTCTTATTTTCTTTTTTGAAATTTTACCGCCTCAAGCCTGATCCTATTTTCAATGTGCTAGACCCAAGTGGCCTAAAACTCTTGACGCGTCTTTGAGTTGGTTGGCGACAGGGGCGTACAAAATGATACTCAATTAGATAGTTTGTGTAAAAGGTTGCTTTTCAAAAGTTAGAATAAATATGCAATTAATTCATCACAACTTATACCGTTTATAAGTAAATACCGTTGTTTATTATATTAAGATTGTATTAATTAAACGCATCTGAACCACCATTACCTAATTTTGATTACATGATGACCTTAACCATCCAAATAACCATGCTTTCAGATGATATTTATCGATTTTACCGTATTGCTACAAAATTTCTGCGTCTTTATATTCTTGCTAAAATCAGAACAAAAACACAGAAAAGTCCTAAATGTAGAGTTTCTATTTATTTGCATCATTCACCTGAAAATATTAATTTATTTTTCATTAATTTAAATTAATTTAATTTATTCATTTGTTGTGTTGTGTATGTATATCCATAACAGCCCAGTACATTGTAAGATATATGTAACCAAGAAGATTTAAAGGAATTTAAATCTTCTTGATGTAACCGAGGCGATTAAAATATTGAGACCTATCAGAGAATCAATATATACTAAGGCTTGCGAAAGCAATTAATTGCTTGTTGGCAAGCCAAGTCAGCATATGGGTAAAAGAAGTCATTACGACTGCAAAAAATTACCTGCTTTGTTTCTCTTCCCAAAAAATTTCCCTTGGCTGTACTGGAATTAGTACCATGGGAACTAAAATAAGTATATAAACAAAATATTTGGTTGTTTACCAGTTTTCGCCTCATAAGAAATAATTGTGTTATTATTTCAACTGTAGGGATATACTAATAATAACAGACTTAACTAGTCTACTATAGTCTACTTCCAACATAAATTCACGTTTTACATGTGGACAATCAAACATCACGATGCATTTGTTTCCATATTCTATGAATGATACGCGAATTTTCTGAAACACTTTCACCAGAATTTTTCCATGAGTTCGAAATCTCAGCAAGGCTTTCTTTTCATATTTCGAACTTCACGTAACATGACTTGCATTATGGAGAATGAGATGTTTATTTACTATAATTTTATTCAAAAACTTTTTACATTTACCCAAATTGCCATGCCAAAAAAATGGCTTGATCTACCTAATCTGCCTAGAGGGCCTATATCCGTTATCCTTTCGTGACGAAGTGGTAGCGCACTTGCCAATTACTGTGAGAGATCCCCAAGTTATCGAACGTCTCCTGCTGGCTTCAGCAAATAACCCATCCTTTAAATCTATTAGGGCCGATTGGCATGACTGCATGACACATAGGATATGGACGTCGTGCCTTAGCTAGACGTAATCAATCTTTTAACCTACAGTACTCTGTCTGATGCCCTGGATTAAATTAGATATAAGCACACAGCCTCCTTGAAAACATGTTATTCCTGATAATTTACCCTGGAAAAGGTGATCAAAATTTAGATTATATATAAAAGCTGGAAAAAGCTAATTTCTTGCCAAAGATACCCCTGGACAGCTAGACAGTCACAGATAATCACGCAATACGGGACCCATACCGTAATTACAGGGATTTTTTAGTGTCTACAGCACAGTACGGTGGCCAAATTTCCTATGTCCTGGGTAGTAGGGTCAAACCCCGTTTTAACCCTATTATGAGCCTATTATTTTGTGTTGCACACAGGGTCATGTCAGGGTCTGACCCTATTATAACCCTGTTTGACCCTATTCTGACCCTAAATAGGTCATTTCACATCGTTAGAATAAGGTCAAATAGGGTTGACCCTATTATAACCCTATTTTGACACAAACCCCAGGTAATGGGTTTTGTGTCAAAACAAAGCTATTTTTTAAATTCACATACAAAATCAAGTATTTACTCCTCCCTGCTTGCTCTCGTTTGTAATTTCGCGCCAAAAGTTTTTTTTGCAAAAACAAATTTGATTTTCAATTCTTTACAAACATTTCTATGTTTTCTATGTTTTTATTCATTCTTTATTAAATTCGGTAACTTTTAAACAAGATCTCAAACAAAAATGCAGCAATGAGCATATTTGTACAAAATCTCCCATGAGCACCATCCCTAATTATGATATATAATACATACTATCATTGCATTGTTAACCCGTAATTACGGGATGTAAGCCATGCGGCATATAATAAACATGCCATAATGACGGATTCCCGTATTTCGCAGTTATCCGTGACTGCTGTAAGTACTTATTTCTGAACACCCCCTGGAAAATTACATCTATACCCATGTACAGAGTCCAATGGGATATACCATATAACACAAACCATATCATGATATTTTTAGGTTAGAAAGTGAAAATGGTTAAAATAATATAAGTTGGCAATAACAATATAGCATATAGCCCTAGGAAATATGGAATATTTGATAACTTCCCAGGAAAATCTAAAAAATAACAATTCAATATAGGTATACATTCACATTCCTTTCCACGCCAATCCCGGACTGGTCCAGGGTTTCGATCCCGTTAAAATAAACCTGGCGCGGACCAGTTTGGGATTATAGTTGTCCAACTTTAGACGCCGATTTAAGGCTTTAGCCTTTTGGCGTTTTCTGAGCTCTAGACCTGTTTTATCGGATTTCCCGTAAAATTTCCAGTCTAGAGCAATCGGTACCGTAATTTTTGATCTCGGTAACGGCTGCTTGAAAATAACAACAAAAAATCGGCAAAAAATGTCTGCTGGTGAAGAAAGTTCAATTCAACTGCTTCTCAAGATGAAGTTGCGTCACAGCCCAGTTTCGGAATCGCCAACACATGTAGAAACAGGCTGTTATCTGCATGGTATACGTCACTGTAAGGGTTAAAGCTTTATTTCATATTTTATGCAGGTTTTATGCAGGACAACAAAACATCTAGGAAAACCATTGGCTTTTAACATTTTACCCTGGATATTGATAGTTAAAAAACCACCAGAGCTTAGTAATAAATAAACCCTTGGCTTTTGATCATCCACACCAATGATATATACAGTATACACGTCACGTCCCTGCTTTTATTTTTTAAAGTACAGATATGAAATGGTGTTACAGGCCTTGTCACGAGTAAATCTGGGGAGAGTGATTCATCGAGCGCCCATGATGGGCATCTTCTCTATTAACACTTTGAGTTGGGCACACTTTTGCGTGTGGGTTCACTTTGAGCGCGCAGTCATGACATGGCCTAGTGTTACTGGTTAAATTGACGTTTTTCAGTTTTTATGTGATGAATGGGCCTATTCCATTAAATATCGGTGCTGGGATGTGAACGAATAATTCCAGGGGAATATTTTTTTTTACTTCAAGGTTGACGTCCTCAAATTGGGGTAGATGTTCTTTTAACGAAGAATGTCGAGCAGCTTTCATTACCCCGTGTATTCCTATTATGTTTCATATATGATGGAAGGTAGCCAGTCAGATAACCTGGTAAATCAAGTACTGTAACCAGAGATTCTTTACAATTTATCTTATCATTAAATTGTTGTCTTAAATATGGTCTTTAGGAGCAACAAAGCCAACCCAGCTTTCCATCAATATTTTATTTTTTCGTCGGTAAATGGGTACCTGAACCGTGCAACTTGGAGAAGGTGTAGTAGGCAGTGACGTATCCAGAGTTTATTTGGGGACACCGTTTTAGTAACAAAGTTGTTAAATTAACAAGTTCCTCGAATATGATCTCCTAATGCAGCTGGGTGTTTAAGGGCGCGATATGAGCGCCCCAAATTGAAGCTGTTGCTTTTTGGCCCTTTTGGATGTCCCTCACTCTCATTTCTGTTGTTATAAATAAAATAAACATATAATTTTTAGTCTAAAGTCACACCTAAAGTTATGGTAAGTTTTTAAAGACAATACAGTACAGGGTTATTTTTAAATTATACTTCTAATTTTTAAAATATTTGCTCACGCAATCATATTAAAACCTTAGTTTGGGCGCCGGTATAGCGGTGTAAAAATTGGTCTGGATACGCCCCTGGTAGGTAAATGATAGATACCACCGTGTTACCTTGTGAAAACAGGGCCCTAGGCCCTTTCATTCATTGTAACATTTTTATTCTAGACCACCCTCACCTCTCTCGTCAAAGCTTCACATTTTTGCATATATTTTTTTGGTTCAAGAATTTTCTCCCCTTTTCCACCACAAACGTCACGTCCTTTAACCCACCCAACCTCAAACGTCACATATATATATATACAATGATGTTTTGCGTGACAGAAGTGATAAATATTATGACCCCTTCTAATAGCTGTGTCAATTTTAGCGAGAATTATTGCTCGATACTGACTCGCCACATTTCTCGAAATTTCTACAGCACACGATACTTTGAACAACGAACATCTAAAAATCACAGGTAAAGCCACACAGCATATGGATAGTGACGTTATAGAAAATAAAATCTCAAGTCACAAAACATGCTTTTTACCAACCAACGGGCATAACTTGAGAACCGTTTGAAATTTTTTGAAAAAGTAAAAAGATTATAATAATTTTTCATTCTCTTCCATATGAACCCAACTTGATTTTACAGTGTCCAATCCCTTTAAGAAAACTGGTAAAACACATTTTAAGGAAATAAAATCACGCAAAAAGAGATAAACCATGTGATAAGCGAGATTTTATTTTGTATGTATATTTTTGTGAAATGCATATGTTTTGATTTTCAAAAAATAAAATTACTGGAAAAGTAAAATTCTTTCTACAATGTTAGTTTGTAATGTCACATGGTTTTACGTCATTCATTACCTCACTCGCCTGTCTATAAGCCCTTCCAGTACTGTATATACCCGGTTTTGAGCTTGTCGTTCAAAGGGGCGACTCAAGTTTTATTATTTTGTTAGTTGGTTGTCCTCTGAGAAAAAAATGTCGCTCGACAAATACAAAATGCCGCTTGGTTACCTAACATTTAGTCAAAAAATTGCAAATATTAATAGTTTGATAAAATGAGATGATATTTCTGTTAAATTTGTATTTAAGTAAAAAATTATGGTCTCCCTCTCAAACAACTGAAAAAGAAGTAAAAATAATTTTTGGTCGCTCTTTTCAAAAGTTGGTCGTCCTGTACCGTCATCAGGCGACCAGTAAGATATAGAACTGCCTTTGCATATACAAAGCTCTTAGATAACATTATAGATTTGGAGAAAATCCAAACACCACAATAATAAAAATATTACAAACAATAATTCAATACCAGAGACCTATTCCACGCCCAACATGGCAGTACTCCTGATATAGAGAAGGCAACATTCCAGATACAGAATACAATCATAACTCGGTTATATAAAAATATATTACCATAAACCTGTGACAGCGTAAAAAGGCAACGTATAAATTCAGCAAAGCCCTTATATTAGGCGTCGGACGCAGGCCTTGTAATATGATTAATATTTGAACCAAGCTGATTTTGCAGCTTGGGTGTTTTTCCTGACAGCAAACCCTAAGGGGAAATCAATTTTATTTAATCAAAAAGCCACCTATAGTGCAATTGTCTTGCATATCATGGGTAGGAGTTAGCAAGGGTTATAAGATTTTTGCAGTTATTCTAGCCAATAGTTATCGTTATCGATGCACATACTTGAAGAAAATGTGCATCAATCTCCATAATTGACATTCAAACATATAAAAAATAATGAAATTGAGAACTAGTTGGTAAAATTGTGTGGCGTTTGTGGAGCGGGGGAGGGCTTTAATCCATTAAGGTTCTAACGCATGAGCTGTAGCTTGGCCAATTTTGGTAATAAAACAAAAATAAAAAAAAACACTTAAATAAACTGTTGTTTTCCATGATAAGCATATATTTTGTGCACATATATGATCATAAACAGACTATACATACTTTATACAACCAGCTTCCGTTTAATTAATAAGGATATAAACCAAATGGGCGTCTAAAGAAGCAAGAAAAATTAAAAAAATATATTTTTCAAAAAACAACAAATATTTTAACTTTATTATATGATTTAAATTTGTTTTATAAAGGAAAATATTTTTAGTATTTAGCTTAAAGGGAGTGTATGTATGTGTTTGCGGTTTTACGTCATTCCTTACTTCGCTCACCTGCTTAGTGAACACTGTAAAATCAAGTTGGATTCATATTAGACCAGGGGCTCAGGGAGGTGAGTGTCCCCTCTCGCAGGAATTTACAAGGTAGACTTTTTCTAGACCAGTTTTGGAC
>JAUOBW010225211.1:0-12693 GCA_032360285.1 Lepidozona retiporosa | reverse complement strand
ACTTTTTTTTGCAATTTTTTTTCCATAAAAAAATTATTCTTAAAACTAAATTTTTAAAATATTCAAGTAATTTTTTTGATGCACAAAAAAACAGAATTGCAGAGGCAGATAAGGTTTTTAATGATTATGACTGGCCTGATTTAATTGAAAATCAAAAATTAAAATCGCTAGTTTTAAAGACTCTAGATAAGTATCTAAGTCACTATGATTTAAGAAAATCATTAAATCTAAAAAAATCACAAAAGATCGACGTTATTACAAATCACTACTACAGGAATAAGCAAATCCCGCAGGTTGACGCAATACAAACTCTTGTTTCAGATGTAGATATGGAAGATATTGTAAGTAGCTCATCAGATTCTGATGAAGATGAAGTCATCGGTCCTATTATTGATGATAATTTTGAAGAAGAGATAGATGTCGATGCATTGTTTGTTACAACACGCAGTGGTCGATCAGCAGGAAATTATTGGAGGTTAGCAAATCACTAAAGTAAGTGAAATATATTAAAATATGCTAAGAATACCCCTTACAGTATGAGCCAATAAAAAGCTAGAACATAAGGCATGGGCCCATATTTTCCTCCAAACTAGTCATGCAAAATTTTAAAAAAACTGCAATAAACATTTTAGTAAAAACATTTTTTATGTTTCTCAAAGATTGATTGGTTTAGGTTTTTATAGTTGCTTATAAAGTTTGTCGAAATTGTAATGTCTGACTATGCTATCGAACCAGCAAATTAAACTTTCAAATGGAAAATAAATTCTAAAAAAACTGGAGTAAAATGACTGATCCACAAAAATAAATTCCGCGAAATTAATCGATTTTGAGGCCGTTATCCGACGAAAATAAATTCTGAGAAAATTTGTTCCCCTATATTATATTAAGGTAGTATAATGATCTCATATTCAAATTGTTAAATGAGTTTTTTAGCAATGAAATTACCACATAATGTTCCATACTTTCTCAATTTTTAAGTATAATTTGTCCAATAATTTTAAAATTTTCATATTTATTATAACAGAAAATATAATTTATAATAATATTTGGACACTAGCAAAATATATGGACTAGGTAGGTTTTCAACAGTATCACCAAATAGCAAGAAATATATTTTAGGCTTGATATAGTGGGTTTTCTATTATTTATTTTGAGGTATTAAATTTATATGCATTTTTAAGAACTTTTTCTTAGTTGGAAGCCGAAAGATGTAAAGTCGAAATATGTATAAAGAGAAGTAAAAAGGAACAGTTTTTAGTTATTTATATATCTATACCTTGTATAATAAAATAATAGACATCTTTATAAATATCAGACACTCATGTTGCAATTAGTGATTTTCTGTTTAAAAATGATATTAATGTTATTTTTTACCTATATTTTATCAAATATTTTAATAATTTGTGCATATCAAATTAGGGTAACCAGTAATAAGAAATATTAAAACAATACAGATTTTTTGTTAACTCTTTATAATGATTGTGACTTTTTTTGCGCTTCTAAAATGAGACCGTTTCATTTAGTTCATTAATTTTGTTTGATTGAAATATGTTGGTTTCAGATATATGTTAAGATACATAAAGACAATTTTGAATCTTTAAAGTGTTATAATTTTATCATTCGTGTGATTTTCAACATTATAGTTATCTGGATGTAAAAAAAAAACGCTATATAACTGATATGTCAAACTCCCATCAACTTATGATGTTTTACAAAAAACGAGTATGACTTTTATTTTCAAAATAAATATCAGTGTTAGTTTTTTATAATTTTCGTGACCCCCAGCTTTATTGAATAAATTGATAGTTGTTTATCTGATCAGTACATGAGTTTGACAGAGTCTGTGATTTATCTTTTGAAGTCCTAAATTTTTTATCATGCACCTCTATTCATATTTTTTATAAAGAAAACTTGATAAAAGACGTTAACAGATACCCATTTGCAACATTTTGCTAAAAGGGTCTATATTATATTCTTTTAGAGTAATTATATTGGCCATTTTTCATGTACACGTTTTTAATATATTTCAAAACAGTTTAAATAAGTATGTTTAGACATCAGAAACATTATATTTTATTATTTTGTATGGTATTCTTTATTGACACTAGAAATAAAAAATTTAAAGTAGTAGTTGATATTATATCTAGATTAAATTTTCCAAACAAAATTTTTCTTTTTACATTAGTGAGGGGGTGCTAAAACTTTTTATAAATTTTGGATGCTCATAGGGGGGGTGCCAAATTTTTTGAAAAACTTCAGCTGGGGTCTGAAATTTTTTCAGTACGTTATTGCGGGGTATGAAATTTTTTTGTTGTTAACATAGAAATACTCCGCCCCCGTACCCGGCATTAATAATGACCCGGCCCCTAGTGTTCGCTGGCATATAGGAATATAGAGAATCGCCCCAATAAATCACCTTTCTCCTCACATCAACAACATACAACATCCAATGCGAGCCTTTGGTCCCCATTTGGTCGACAATCGATTGGTTGCCATCCTGATAACCAATATTTGCAACAATAAAGAGCCTATCTAACGATTCCAAGGGTGAAGTTGTTATGCAATATTGTTTTAAGAGTGTGGAAAATTTGGAAATATTTTTACAAAAAGCTAAGTCGTCGTAGACCAAATAACCGACACGTTTGTTGCAGTTATACGAAGAGATTATTTTGAGAATAACCTTTATCGACGAAGCTGATAACCATCTATCGCAACAGAATTCGCTTAAAGCTTCCATAGTTATCTCAAACCCATAGTTAAATATTTGGTACTGAGTAGACCTCATTAGCATATTTTTAAATTGGTCGAGTATGGGAACGTTACAATTTAATGCACCTGGTGGTATATTGATGCCAAAAGATAACTTATTAAACCATTTCTGTTCCTCGACAGTCGCGTGTTTTATTGAATCCAATAATCTTAATTTAGCAACATTATTGATGTATTCCAGATCAAATACCCCGCGAGCAGTTTTGACACCGATAACTTCAGTTGCACCAACAGAGCAAGCTTTGAGCCTAAAAAAGGGATTTCCTAATAAAATTTAGCCAGTTTATTTTTTAATAACAACTCAAGGACAATTTTTTTTGGTAAAATCTCTATCCTTGGGACAATTTTTTTGATATTTCGTCCGAATTTAATCATTTTAGCCTTATTTTGGTGTCAAACCGTTACGAATTCCCACCATCGCTGATAAATCCAAAGTCGAAGGGGTGGGTATCGTTCAGACACATAATAACCTCTCATTTACTCCTTCCAGTTTAGAAACTTTGGTGAAGAAAATTTACGAGCTGAGAGAATTTGCGAAATCGCTAAATTGTTCCGCGAATCTTAAAGTAGTGCGAAAGCTAAAACTAAACTAAATTTAGTTGCTTCATGCGATACGGAAGAGGCAGTGGACCGTAAATAGGAGATTAATTAGAGTTGTTTTAATAATAACACGGAAATGTCCGAATATATGCATCACCCAAATATATAGAAATATTAACTTAACAAGAATTGACAGCTGGTTTAACATCGAAGGGGGTGTTGTACCGCAACTTTAGAACATTAAAAATACATGTTACTGATATGTAATAAGGTCGATATTTTGCATGGTTGTTGTTGAAAGGCAAAAATTTGATTTTATAAAAAAATCCGACGTCACAATCACGACACGTTGGAGTTATGTTACGTCAAAATGATGTCATTTTCGGTGTTTTTTCAAGAAAAAATCGGTCATTTTGGAAAAATTCAAAAAAAGAAAACTTCTAACTTGTGACCTCGTACAATGTTGCTAGAGCATTTTTCGTTTGATAAAAAGTACTAAAAAGATTTTTAACAACTATTGAGAGCCAAATTTTGTGAAAAAAAAACATATAAAATACCAGCGGGATCGAGGGGCGGTGTAGTACCGCATCTCCCATTAATACATTTACCAAAACCAAAAAAGACGTCAAAAAGAACTCCGCCATTATGATATTAAATAAATATCTTTGAAATTGTCAAGTTCGACACAGCCTGGAAGAAAGTCTAAAAAGATAGGGTTAATGCATATATATCCAAAAAATCTTTACCTATATTGGGTTATTGCATTCCTTATCTTTACACACGTTTCATCAGATGGCACTACTTCATACGTAGTTGATATTTCAGATGTTTTGAAAATCCCTACAAATTTGATCGAAATGATTTGTTTGTTTAAGTAGGTGGTAGGCGTTATTTCAGATCTTGGTGAATCAATTGATGACGTCATACTACACAATTAAATTGTATAAAGGTAACCTAAAACAAATATTTATTTTGTCTTATTACCAGTATTATAGTTTATCTGGATTAATTTTCGCGTTTCTATGATTTTTTCAACTATAACAATTATATCAACGCAAAATTTATAATATAAAACGCCATTTGCGAAATTAATCCATTTATTTCTTCTTAAAAATGCCGGTCACGAGAATAAATCCACGCGAAATTTTTTGAAACTTAAATTTGAACTCCCGAAAACTAATCCGATTAAAGTATTAAAGGAATTATACCGTTATATTCCGATATATGTCCAAAACATTTTTCATTGAGTTATTTTCGGGAAAGGGGGCTGGGTGACATATAAAAATCGTGAAAGTGTTACTGTTGAAATCCCGGGGGGTGGTACTTCCCTATATTGGAGAACAGGGATGTGCCCCCATATAGGCGGGTATAAAACCGAAAAATTCTTTACATACAGGTGTGCTCTCGGGGATCTAATTGAAGGTTGTATTTATTCGGGATGAGGCCCTTTTATGGGATGATTTTATATGTGCTAATAAAAATACATTTGCGGTTTTTTTTACAAATGTTAAGTAAAATCCCGGATATAAGCCCCCCCGGATAAAGTCCACCCAAATTGAAACCCAAAACCCATCCCGGATATAAGCCCCCCCGGATATAAGCCCATGGGCTTATATCAAGCCCCCCCCGGATATAAGCCCATGGGCTTATATCCAAGAATTTTTTATGGTTGTAAAAACTGTTTTTCAGACAAAAATGATCTTAAAAGTAGTGTTTAGATAAAAACAAGCTTAAAAAAGTGTCCCAGAGTAAAAAAATAAGCGTTATACATGTTTCAGTGTAAATAAAAAGCTTAAATTTGTTGTTAAATATAGCAAAAATGAAGATAAGTACAAAAAAATTTCACCTCGACGAAAATTAATTTTTCTCCTCTGGAACCAGAAATCCATCCCGGTTATAAGCCCCCTGGATATAAGCCCTCCCGAATATAGTCATATATTAAATCCGTATAAAGGCACTTTTTGATGGGCTTATAGTCGAGGGGAGGCTTGTTTTTGTTATCCTTTTTGTCTTAAACATATCATTTTTTATACCCGGGATGTATGGGAAGGACTTAAGATTATCGATATTACGGTATCACAAAAAAGATGGGGCTTTTCACGCAGTATTCTGAAGTATTTTCCTCATTTGATTTTACATTTAACTGCTTAAAACTAGTTTCTCTGAGAAAAAGAAGGTTAAGAAAAAGAGGAAAAATAAGTAATTGTCATGTTTAAGAGGAAAACAAGCTTATTCTATAGACATAAAACATATGGTATTATTTTCCAATTACTTCCTCATTATATACAAAGATGATACCGTAAAATCCCGGTAAGTTTATTTTGTGATAAAAACTACACTTGACATTTAAAGTTGGGAAATGTAGAATATAGAAATAGGAATTTTACTCACAGAGAACAATCTTGAGGGTAAAATCAGGCAACCTCTGCTATAGAATTTCCTTGGTTAGTCTTTTATGTATCTGTAAAAACAACACGTTTGTTGTTAATTATTCCCATGTGAATTGTATTCTTTTCAAGTTCGATAATTATCTTTTATGGAAAAGAATTCTAAACAATCGTTTAGAAAAGATAAGTCAATTTATTTGTTATATAAATATTAAATAACTTTTAAAATGGCGAATAATTTACTCACTTCGTTGGAAGTCATGTTGTACGACGAAAAGGAGGTATGTGTTGCAGCACTTTTTGATAAGGATCCAGTAATCCTGGAGAGTAGTCTGTCTCAGTTGAGGGAAGAAATTACTAAAGAGGTGGCAGAATTTGTTGGTGAGCGTTTTCTGTTTCTGCGCAAAATCTCTAACAGATTTTTCCCAATGAGTTCAAACCAGGAGAGTTGCGATGCTGCAAAAGTGGTGGTGAAACTTGATGGGCTGAACGTAATTTATGTTCGCCGAAGTATACCTAAATTTAGTTCGCCAGAGAGTAGTACTAACCCTCCCAGTAACACTACGCCATCTCCTTTGAAACCAAAGCAATCCTCTCCAAAGCATCCGTCACCATTTGACACGCCGAAATCCAAAGCGATTGGAAAGCGACAAAAATCTATATTTGAGGCTATGAAAATAGATTCACCAACATCTGAAACTGTCCCCTTTCGTAATGCATTAGCAAAAGGATTCCCAATAATTAGGGAAGAAGATATGGCACGAATGTCGCGGGGGATTGAGATGGAGATCAATCGATTCCATTTTTTTAATAAAAAGTATGAAGAATTTGCTAACAATAGCTATTATGATAAATATAGCAAAAACGAAATTCGTGGGTTTGTTACTACATCTTGGGTCTTAGAAAAACAAGCGAAGACGTAAAGATGAATTCTTCACAAAGGTTGAAGAGGCGAAAAAGAAATTTCCAGCACTTGATAAAAAAATACGAAAACAAGGTTGGAACAAACGAATTGAAAAAAACTTGGTACGTGTTGTCAACGAGCGCCAAAAAGTGGACAGCATAAACGAGGAGCTGCTATCTTATCGAAGAGAATTGTTTGCCTGTGAAAGTGTGACTGAGAGCGTTAGATTAAAGGAAATCATTAAACGGGAGGAGAATAACCTAGGTAAAACGGTGATGCCTCAATATCGGCAAGCTATAGATAAATTCTTCACAAGAAGCGGTCGTTAAACCTTACCTTATTTCTATAGATACTATGACTAAGGCTTTAGATCTCACACATTCGGAATTAAATGGCTTTCTTCGCATTCCAGAAAGTCAGGAGGATGATGTATCGAGCGAGGAAGACGATACACCGGAATCAAAACAACCAAAGATTGATGGCTTCGACAGTGATGATGACGTTTTTTTGAACTTTGATGCTAACTAACGTTACTCTCAGTTTATGTATCATTTAAAAGCATTCATGACAGTTTGTTTATTCCTTATTACCATCAAATTTGCCTGCTTTTAAATTTTCGCTTTTCGCTACCCAGGGGAGCTAAAATAAAAGCGTGCGAAATATGAACTTGAAATAGGAACGAAAATTAAGGATAGATAGATTTTAGGGTCCCGAATAAAGGTGTGTAGTAAAGTAAAGGTAATTAGGCTAGATAATTAGTTTTAGCGAATTTATGCACTTGAAATAAGTAGGGCGATACTTAATGATGACAAATTGGGAATTTAATATTGGTTCGGTTAAAAAAGTAATTAGAAAAGTGAAATGAATATTTTTCATTAAAGAAAGTTTAAAATATATAATAAAATCTTTAAAAATTTGATTGATATCAATAAAAGCACAAGCAATAAACAAAATCTAGATTTTACACCATAATAAGCGAGTGATAAGAATTATTACTTTAGGAGGAGAAACTTTCGCGGAGACAAACTTTCGCGGACGAAGAAATGTGCGAAATTTTTGGGATAAACTTTCGCGGATGGACAAAACGGAAAAAATTTCGCGTGGATAAACTTTCGCGGATGGCTCCAAAACAGGAATATTTTACATTATTATAATGATTTAATTTTCCTTTAGGCTAACTAAAATTACAACTGTTGAGATTTTTACTATTAATAATTGATCGTTTTGTTTGTTCTGGTGTTAAAAAAAATATTTTTTCTTCGGTCTCTAAAATATACTTGAAAAATTATAAATGTTACATTTTTTTCGCGTTGATAAACTTTCGCGTATTTGGCTAAAATGCGCGAAAGTTTCTCCTCCTAAAATAGCTCTTTCCATATTTGAATAAGCGAAAATTTAAGGGGACGAAAAATTAAGCGAACCAATATAAAGGGAGCGAAATTTGATGGAAGTAAGGTGCTAATTATATTCAAATATTATCTAAAACCATATTTATTATTTTCTATAAATACTACATCTCCCTTCAACACAAATTTTGTGAGAAAACTAATTCTTTATATATATCGGGCAAAATATTCGTCACATGTGTCTAATTTTAAATTCTGTTTTAATGCCAATCTAAAATAATTTCAAGAAAATTTATGGAACATGGGGTTCGGACCAAATAATTTTTTGGAAAAATATCTGTCACCTTGGAAATTGTTGTCGCCTTTGGCAGACATTTTTTTTTACCGCGATATAAATGTACTACTAACAAGTTACTCGACTCTCGTGAAATTAAATGGATGGTATTTTTTTAAGTTGGTAATTAAAATTAAGCGCAAAATTATATTCCTAAAAAATAATTGCTTTAACATCAGAAACCTTTGCCGGGGAATTTTCCCGAATATAGTAAAATTAGGTCAATTCGCAGAAGTCTTTTTATGACGCCATTACTCTAGAAATATCCATCTTTATGAAAATTTGAAACGACTTCGCTCTTTTACTTTTAAATTCTATTTGGAATGGCGATTACAGAATCAAAATCATATATTTTAAATTCCTTTATGAAGTATTTAATTTTAGAAAATATTGGCAGCCAAAACCTCTTTGGCTTTCTAGGGGTTACAAGTCCCAATCGTCCAGTAAAATTTCTGAATAGACAGGGTAAACTGGGGATATTATTATAGAGAGATGCTACATGATGCTGCTATTATTGAGCTTAAAATTTTAAAATGTTTTTTAAAACCAATAGCATCATTAGATATAGCGTAAAAAACGGTATAGATTACTTATTTTTCTTACAAGCCTTAATTTTCAAAATATTGGTCAACAAATAAAAAAATAGCTGTTGGTATAAAGACAAGAATTTCATCACCTTATATTTTTTATCAATTTTTAACGTCGTAGTTAACTCGAATAAGCCCCTGGAGGCTTATGTCTTCCACTTTTAATTAAAGGGGCGTTTATTCGAGACGGGGGTTAATAAATTGTTTTCAAATGTTTTTCAAATCATAAAAAAATAGGTCATACTATCTGAATTAAATTCCGAATTTTTCAAAAAAAGTTCGAGCCATTATTTTTTTTTCTATTCAATCTGGAAGATATATGCTATATTTTGATAATGACGAGGGTTTATAAGTTCCCTGTTTTCTTAGTCCGGCTTAATGAGTTCAATTCTTTCCCGCACACAGCCACGGGTGGGGATTCTACCCGGGGGTGGTGATTCTACCCATTTGCCCTTGGATAGGGGCTTGGGGACAACGAAAATTCCATATTTTCCAAATTATCCATTTTTATTCTTCTAAGTCATTTGTAATTTAATTACACAAATAGAGCTTTTCTTAGTGAGTTATCGGCATATACGTTAAGATTTAAATAATAAAAATTTGCCCCGGGGTGGGCATTCTACCACAAATTTGTGTCCCAGGGGTGGGGACTCTACCTGGAAAATATTCTCAATCCGGGGAAATTCCCCATGTGCCCATGGAGAGGGTTCGGTAAAGAATTGAACCGCGCATTCGGAAATGCTATGGGGTTTGAACTATCGAGTGATTTTTATTAGAATGTATTACTGAAAGCAGTGATGGCGCAGTGGATAATCGGTCGCTTAGGGTGCGATCGATCCTCGGTTCGAGCCAGCCTCAAGGCAATCGGTTTTTCCATTTAGCTATCACTGTGAGTTGTCTGGTTGAGCGGATATTTCCGTAGGTGCAAATTGGTGCCCTAAGTTACGCCAGAACCTTGGTAGATGTAGCGAATCACTGAGTATATAGCTATATCACAAGATGCTTGTCATCTCACTCCAGTTCAACCAAAGTTGACAAACCTAGGTTGGCCTGGAGATGAAGTCAAAAAAAAAAATTACTGAAAGTTTAACGGAAAACAGGTCGAGTTATAAGGAGTTCAAGTTATCTGGATTATGATATATATCTTTTACAGTATCACATCGTTGAATTCACCTTTTGAAACATAAACCTTAAAGGAAGAAATTGTCACCGTTGACCGAAATCATTTTTCCCGGAATTTTATTTCGCGGGAGGTAAAATTTGCTAAAGAAATAAGGGTTTATGTAACAAGAGCTCATCAAACAGAAAATATTCATAAGGATTAACAAATTACAGAGGCAGTAGTATATAAAAATATATTCTCGGTTTCCATTGGAGATTTACCGGAAAACAATACACTTTACAGTCTATAATTAAAGTCTACTTTAATGCGAGAAACTTTTGTGGCTTCGGGTATTAAAAGTATTTTATAACCAAGGCCATATTCATAAGTTCTCGATTATAAGGATCTGTCGGTTTGCGCAGCCATTCTCATGCAGAAAAGGGCATTCACGGATCGTTGTGGAATCGTTTACGCAAGTAAGACACTATCATAACTTTCGCGCCTTTTCGGCACCTTTAAACGAGGCTGGTCGTTACCAGCAGATGTAGCTGTGGAGCAGATGTAGATGTGGAACACATGGAATATGTGTCTTACGAATCCGCATGAGTCGCGTACTTTTCTAAATAAAAAATAAATTATATAAATATATAACTGTGTTATGTTACACTATTCCAAAAATATTTACACATCTTTAGCGAAAATAATTTTTAAATTAATAAATCATAAACAAATTTAGACTACTTCTAGTCCAATACGGATTTTATTTTACAGTCCCACAATATACTAATTCGCCTATAGCTCCAGACTTAGAGTAGCCAGGGAATCCCGACAACTATTTATTCGGAGAAACTTTCGCGAATGAGGTCCCACATTCGCGAAAGTTTATCTCGTAAAATTCTTTCAAAGTGGCCTTTCACGAAAGTTTTTTGAAAAAAAAATTTCTATTAAAAAAAAGTCGAGAAAAAAGTTTAAAATATTGACTTAAAAAAATGATCTGATGTAATATTTCGGGCATAATTATTATAAGCATGATAAATAAAAATTAAAAATAGTTTAAAATAGTAGCTTATTAGAGCTTTTACCGTAGTCATATAGGGGCTAGCTCAAGATTTTGCTAACTCGAAGGGGCTAACTCGAAGATGATTACCGGTCTCGCTATCTACAATAAACAATATTTTCGAGCGGAAAAATTCGACGAATGGAGATCGCCCTTTAACTCCGACTGATTTGACAGTAACCAATGAAAATGCAGCCTTATTTGTTTCGTGAAAGTTTTTTTGCCATTTGCAAAATGGCGACGCAAAATAAAGCAGAGCAGAGTGAAGGGAATGGCGAAGCTTCAGAATTACACTATGCAAGTGAAAGTAACCTTCAGAAAAAATTATCAGTAAATCCCAGACAACCTTCATCCTTCTGAATTCTTTACAACATAAATAGGTATATACCTTCCGAATTCCTGGTAGGCTTTTTTTGAAATTGACCTTACACCTTCTGAATTCGTAAAATGCCGTCCGTCGAAAAAGTACACTTATTTTCTGGAATAGCCCATTGAGGGTCGACTGTTATATAAGTATAATTATTTTCTATAATGGCCTAATATTTGATGATATGCTTTTGTCATGTATGTTACGTTAATTATCTTTAGACCAATGGGTTGGGACAACGACAGTAAAATATCAATCCTGAACGAACATATTAAAACCTTCAATGCGAATGACCCTCTTAAAGACCATATACTGAAACCCCCATCTAGAAAGGTACGCCTTGTTTTTATGCATAATCTTGTTGTAGCTAAATGTTTAATTTGGCCAAATAAAGTTGAAGCTTAGTATGGTCTTCCATGCAATTACACGATTAAAAACAACGGATTTGGTTATATTCATATTTCCCCACATTTATCCATATTATTTTTATTTTTTATATAACAGAAATTCAGTGTGTCTATTTAACCCTGCATTATGTTGGTGGGTGGCGATTCGCCCCTCTCTAAGACACGTTGTTTAATAACTTCGCAATGCTTTGTTTGATTTGCCTAAAATTTGGTGACTTTTGCTAAACATCTGCGAATTTCATGTGACGTGTCACAACGGCCATTTTTCCAACAGGTGGTAATATAAAAAGATTACTTCATATAACCTTCTATATGCCTTTTATCAGTGTCTAATCGTATGGCAAATACTTCCTGAATGGTTGTCAAAATTATCCGTCATGTCAAAATTCTGGAAAAGTGACGTCATTTTGTTCTCCCCAATAATGACACAGAAACATTCCTGATTAATTCTAAAAACGATTTGTTGAGTAATTTTCAATGTTTTTGGACAAATCTTACCCAATTTGACTCCATAGGACGACATTAAGATCGAAAGGTAATAATACGACATTTGTAGGTTTAGCAATTTTACCTAATAACAGTGACGTCATCATATTTTGCCGTCCCAAATCACAAAATTAGGTTCTCATCAGGTGGTGCATACGATTTCACACCTACCTTTGAGTGAAATTTAAGCAAATTTGACCAAGAAATGCTGATTTTATAGTCAATTTGCTGAATTTGCTGATTTTCGGACAAAAAATGTTGATGTCATCAATATTTCAGACATTGACAATGATTTTTTTTCTCAAATAGTTCAAATTTTATCGAATTTATCAACAAATACAGATTTTATGTAGAAGGGTTGGAGTGAATCGGTTGGGATTTTAACTTCAATAACGCCCAACCTATAT
>JAUOBW010225100.1:0-12696 GCA_032360285.1 Lepidozona retiporosa | reverse complement strand
TTTGTCATATTATTAAGAGCAATTTAATAGTAAGAAACATTTTTGTACATTTTATTTAAAAAAATAATACTCAGTGATAAAGATATAGCTGCCCCAAACACCGCCCCAATGGGGCGACCTACCTTTTACATATTCCCAAGAAACTTTCGCGAGGCGAAAAAAAACGGGAAATTTAGGGAATTAACTTTCGCGAATGACCCATCTTCCTATATTTCGCGAGAATTAACTTTCGCTAGTGGGACATTTCAAAAAAAAAAAAAAAATATTTCAAGATTTAAAATCGTTTTTTCATGTCCATAACTTTTATTTGTTAGTCAAACCAGGTCAAATACTAAATATAAACACACACAAAATAAGAAAATAGGGACAATTTTAGTAAAAATAAAATTTTCGGCGGGAATTAACTTTCGCGAAGGCAAAATCGCATAATTCGCAGGAATTAACTTTCGCGAATGAAGGGGTTCAGGATTTTTCGCGGGATTTTACTTTCGCGATTTTGCTGAAAAATTGCGAACTCGCGAAAGTTTTTTCCGCGAAAGTTTCTCATTAACTAAAGAAAAAGGTGGGCATGCATCTTTAAACTTGATAAAATACTGCACTAGCAATCATTGAATTAAATTTATTAATGTTTTTTTTTTCTAATAAGCGCTGCTTTAAAGTGCGGCTCTTAATAAAGGGCGGCGCTTATTAGAGGGCGGCGCTGCGTATTAAATTTTCAAAGCTTTAGGTGTGGCGCTAAATATAGGAAATACGGTAACCTGGGTTAGATTTTTAAAAACTCGGCTGTCCGTTACACTGCCGTTCACTCGAAATTTAACTCGTTCAGGCACTTATTCGAGGGAAAACACTTTTGGCCATGGCTGATTGCACCCTTGTGAAATATCGAATTTATTTTTGTCGAGTTTAGATTTTTATTTTTCGGAACACAATATATTTTACAGAATGGTTTGAATCATAACACTTCGTCAGCTATAAAAAAAAATCAAGTTACTTCAGTATGTTTATTTTGTGAGGTTTTTAAATTTATTAATCGCAGTTTTAAAATATTTATTAAGTTTTAGGGAATATTTTAATCTACCCTGTTCCATCGCCTCGTTTCAACTCACTTTCAACAAACGAAATGGCGAGTTGTGTCACAGTGTAAGAGAGAATGTTTAGTGCAGCGGTCCGAAGGAGTAGATGATTCACTACACTTTGCTAATATAGAATAAAAAAATTATGCTTCAGTAAATACTTTGTTCTAGCGCAACCGTAAGATATAAATAAATTCCTTCTTAACAAAACAAAGATATGCAACTAAAAAATCAATATATAAAACAAATGTATAATAAGAAAACATTTCATACAAACAAAAAATTATGTTAATGTTATTATGATCAATCGAAATCCAAAACATTCGACTCATCAAACCAATCGAACACTGATCCGAACCACTCGAACACTGATTCGATTTCGATGAATTTGATTTTATTTTGATTTAGTTCGATTTTGGTTTTCTAATAGCAACTGCAATAAAAAGGCAATAATAGCGAAACAATGTTTGGATGTGTTTTTAACTACTATTTAATTCAGTTTGCTCAATCGAACATCGAACTATTACTTTCAAAATATAAAAATTCACATCATTTGATTTGTAAACACATGACAAATATATTCCAATAACTTTATGCGAAGTAATGTTATTTAAAATTGTTTTCATACACATATGTAATTAATGATTAGAGAATGAGTATTCATCATTAGTCAAGAATATGCATAGTTACTTATAAAAACAGATTTACAAAACTTAGTCAAAAGTTGCTCTAAGGTGGTTTCGAACTCTCGTTGTATTTCACCTCGACAAAATAAACTCGACATATTCTACAAGGGTGCAATCAGCCATGGCCAAAAGTGTTTTCCTAGTCAAACAGCGAGATTAGTTACATTTTTATTTTAAAGATATTTTATTTTTATATTAACTAATCAGTGTGACAAAACAAACTTTATAAGAACAATGAAGGTCAGATTACCAAAAAAATAAGAAAAACTGAAGAACAGTGCCAAGCCTGGATTTTAGTGTTCAAATATTTAACAGGCGAGAAATAGGCAAAATCGATATTGCACAGAGCTGCAAAATCAAGCTCATATAAAACTTTGCAAGAAAACAAGATTATAACTTATATTTTAGCAAATGAAGGTATTGTAAGGTAATTTTTAACACACTCTAATTTCTCCATTATAATACCGCGCATGGATGTTAATCATAAAGATATGTAATGCTAGGTCAGAACTTTTAATTTTCATGAGAACAAAATAAAAACAAATGAGCCTACAATTTTGAAAAACCATAAGAACACTGAGGCTCAGCCAAAATTATGTAGTTCTTACAAAAAAAGTGTACAGTAGTGAAATCATATTTTTTAATAAATTTAAATTTGAGTCTTACACGGCATTTTGCCACGTAAATATATAGTGATTATCGCCATTAAATTATCACGGATAAAAGATTTTATACTTAAAACTGCTTACACGTTTTTTTTATAAACTATACTCTATAAGCATTGGTGAGCAAAATTTCAGTCGGTTCAGAATGCAGCGGTTATAGTCTAACATTTGTTCATAAAGGCCTTTATCACCCAAATTACCTGTCACATCTTCTTTATTTGGGAGAAGGGCCTTTTCTTTTGAATGTGTAATTCTTTACCTCTTGACTTTAGGCTTGCCGTTTCTTTTGATTCTTTCAAGGGAAAATGGAACACTTTTTGTTTATAAACTTAAAACGATTTAATATGCTCTTTCCACAGCTGAATACACTTTTATTGGAGTAGAGGTTGTGGTCTATTCTATTCTACCCGGAAAAATCGTCCTCACTCCGAGGAAATCCAATCTGCCCATGGGTGGGCACCGAATCAAATCGAACGGCGTATGGTTTTTTCATAAAATACTTTTGCCAAAATGTTTTTCTTCCGTTATTATTTTCATATTTTGTTTTAAAATATCGCGTAAATCTCATTTATAACTAAACTGGTTAGTTCTATTTATGTCACAAGCTGTTTATTTTTTACACATTTTTGTTGTTGTAAGAACCAGATAAATTTGGCTGAGCTGATTCAACAGCGACATCAGCAAACCAATGTAATTGTTTGTTACCCCTTTATATAATATCAGCATAGATCAACGAGATCCATAATATTTTTAGATATGGATTTACCCTGGGTGGGCAGTCATTATTAGGCTAAATGTCAACCCCTGAAGCAAGTAGAATCTCCACTCCTAGCTATTGAGTGTTTATCACCAGTAAGGGTAACTCATTGAATCTATATCTAAAAGATATCGACGATTTTTAGCTATACTTTGGTCAAATAGTTTTATAATTTCTACTAAGTAATTTCAGGTAATTCGTTTTTATTATTTGAGACAATTTCATGCAGGCCTCACTCAAAAAGCGAAAAACGTTTTTGGATAGCAACTAGTTTTAGGCATCAAAATTTGGATGAATAAATTGAAAAATTTGTAGCAGAATTTTTAAAAGTGCTCTACTAAGTCTCGACAAAAAATTTGAATTTTGATACAAAAACTTCACTAGTAAGGTAAGTAAGGTATAAGGTTAGCTGACACGGCCATAGTGTAACCTATACCGTAACCTGCCCCGAGAGTCAAGGCAGTTTCGGAGTGCTGTTATTTGCAGAGACCAAGGCAAATTTGTATTTTCACGCCCCAAAACCAGGTTATTTTAAATTCCTTATTTATTCCTTCTTTTCAGCTACAATCACCTTCATAATATCTTTAGAAAACGCTATTTTACATGTATCTTCAGTTAACAACATACTTCCACAGCCAGGTATTGATAACACTTCCTTATATGCCCTTTGGAAAGCTTTTAAAATCATACATTTACTCTAACAAATACTATATGTTTATAAAACTGCAATAAAAACTAGAATATTAGGATAATCAATCCCCTCCCCCAATTACAATCCCCTCCCCCAAATTACTTGTAATTGAGCAATCAGCAAAAGGGGGCGGGGGCGTTTAAATTACTTTCACCACTATTTTAAGACTAATTACAGCCTTGTGAATGGGTATTGGGCTCACTTTGGTAAATGTTGTATTAAATTTAAGTTTTTCTCATATATTATGAAGGTGATTGTCAGAAGATTGAGGAAAAAACATACATTTTATGGAACTATTAGACTTAATTGACAGAATAATTTCAACATGAAAACCCTGTTTTGAGTCCAAATAAACTGATTTAATGTTTTTATTAATCTTTTTGACAAAGTATTTGATAACCTAATCAACTAGCCACGCCCTAAAACCTTTTGATTTAAGTGCAACTATATTATAATATTGCCGATAAGCGTGCGAAGTTGAATATATGGACTGTGCCCCTAAATCAAACTTGTATATGACTTAACTGTGATGTGTGTCATCAATATAAATCAAATGTGTGTGATTTCTTGTTTAGTGACAACATAAAAATGAGCAAAATTCAAATGTGATATGAGCAATCAGTTCAATTGCGAACACTGCACCAAGTGGGAGGGCTTTCAGTAAAGAACATATTGCAAAGGTGCCAAGCTTTTAAATCATTTTCTACAGCGACGCTTTATCGCCATGCTGTGAAACCTATTGATGGCAACAAAGTTGTCGACAAACGTAAACAGAACAAGGGTAGACCCCGCAAGTTGACGATGTACTACCAACGTTTGCTAAAGTGTCAAATTACCAATCTTCGCGAACTTCAAGGGACGTTTACTTCGATTGAATTAGAACAAGCAGCCGGTATACAGGGAGTATATAACTCAACCATTCTCAGAGTACTGAAACGTATGGGGTACGGTTTCCGAAAGACACGTAAAAAAGGCATGCTTACCCGCGCCGACTTAAGGAAACGAAGAATTTTCTGCAGAAAGGTTAGGCGATTGTTTGGTAGGAACTCGACAAATTTATGGGTCAATGGCATCTCCCTATATATAGATGTTGTTGGCTTTGAGTACAAAACAAATCCCTTTCAACATTCTAAAACTCCTATGGCCAGAGAATGGAGGCTCCGAAAAGAAGGGCTTAAGTGGGGTTGTACAACAAAAGTGTCAAAAGAAGGCCACACACAAATAAAATTTTTGGTTGGCATTACGCATACGAGTGGAGTTGTTTTGTGTGTGCAACTGACACGGCACATGTCAGGAGAATTTTTCGCAGAGTTAATAAAGGAACATTTACCCGCTGCACTGCAGAATTCCAAAAATCCACGGGCCAAACGTATACTCCAGGATGGGTGTCCGTCACAAAATTCGCGAAAAGCTGCCAAAGCGTTTAAAAGAATTGGTGCAAATGTGTTTTCTATACCTCCAAGATCCCCCGACTTAAACCCCATTGAAAATATTTTTAATCAAGTGCGGATGTCTCTCAGACAACAAGCTCGTGAAAGCAAATTGACTTCTGAAACAAAACAACAATTCGCAGAGCGTGTCACAAACACCTTACAGGTGTACTCAATGCGAAAAATCGATAGGACAATTAAATCAATGTCGAGACGTATATCGAACGTTATCAAGGTTAATGGACAGAGAATCAAATATTAATGTTTAATTTTCCAACACTTATTTACTTTTATTTTGCATACAAGTTTATATACTGTGTAGTGCAATTTGCCCTGTTACCAGGTGGGGCCGGGCGTCATATAATATTTATAAGTGGTTGCATCGGGAGGTGCTAGATATTTGTGAGATTTATTTAAAAAGTGTTTGGGGTATCCTGGTGGCCGGGAGAAGTACCTGGAGGATATCCCTACAGTCCGTGAATTTTTTCTGACGAAGCATATGGGGACGAGATATTTTTTCGAGTGATGTCCCGGGGTCGCCCCGCCACCCTCTGGTAGCAGATTAAATTGAACCACACATAAGGTATAATGTCTATTAATACCACAACACCTATTGGCCAGCTTGATTTGGATGTTTTTATGTACTACCATAAAGAATGCCTTTTAAAAAGCTTTAATTTAGATTGAACGGTCAAAGGGTGTGGACCGTCATTTTATAAAAGTATTTTTATTAAACAATTTTCTTTTAAAAATAGCGGTCAACAGGAGTGGACCGTTCGTTTGTTACATAATATTATATATGTTTTAAAACTGTTCTTTGATGTTTACGTAGCAATACATTTTGGTCTCAAAATTTAATAGCAACTATCTACTAGGTTTTATGTACTGTATAAATATTATCTTGTTAAAAACTATGATGAAAGTAACAAAACACAATAAGAAAAATAACACAGTTCACTGAGTAGTATTCTATGTGCCAAGTAACAATTCTGCAAAGCAACGTGCACATGGCAATAAGTTATAGTTGACATCTGCACCTCTATACTGATGTTTAAAGTGAATAGTTTTCCATCGCTCATCCATTTGATGAGTCTCTCCGACGTCTAATCGTCCATTTTTTATACGAACAATAGCCTTGTCTGAAGTTGCAAAAATTGGTTGCAACTCCTTCCACTCAAAATCCTTACTGAAATGATTCTTTGGCATGTTGTTATTCACAGTTGCCCCTTCCAGCAAGTTTAGAAATGTGTTCCAAGTGTCTTTCTGTCACCATCAGATTCACACCGTAAGTCATTTAATAAAATCACCTCTTTATTCGGTGCATCGACCCAATTGTATGTACCAGTTGACGGTGTCATTAAACATTCAAATATCTTGGTAAGAGGCATAAGAATGAATGAATTTGCACAATTTGTTGGGCCGCATATCATTAAATTCCGTCCCTTCCCTCTACCATGCTTAAGACTATTTAAAACTAATTTAGAGAATTTTACTCTTTCTATGCTATTTTTATCTAACATTTAGATGGCCGCATAAAGCCACTGTCTGTTGCAGTAAATGTTATTCACTTTGTCGGAAGCACATTCCGTTTGGAGACACTCTGTTAAAATTTCGATTCGTGTTTTTGCGCTCCGTTCCGAAATTAGGCTTGAATCTTCGATTTTCCATACAGTCGCTATGAGGTCTGCATGGTGTTTTGAGTTGGAATGTCTCAATAAATAACTATTCAGATCAGGTTTCCTTCAGTCGCTTGCGATTTTGCTAGTGCATAAAGCTGTTAATCAGAACGTATATTATTGTCTAAAATAATCTTCCCTACTTGGTCTGCTGAGAGACGTTGTTGTTTATACACAGTTTTATTTTGTGCATTTTGGAGCATGATGCACCGCTTTCCCCATCAAAAGGCAACTGACGTTTCGCAGTTGATGCTTTTGTCGTACGCGGTGCATTGTCTAGGACAGGGTGATCTTCACTTACGGCGTAGTGTTTATCTTGTTTGGTAACATAGGTAAATGCACTGAAATAGTCGGTATGCCTCTCTTGAAAGTCAACATCGATTGAGTATTTCTTACTGAGATTCCGACGAACCTCTGCCCATCTCCGGCACTGGAACAACTTAATGGCAAGATGGAAATGCACTCCAGGCACCTTATGCATTTCAACTCCGCATGCCCAATGCTGTACAATATTGTCGTTGCGGTTGAATTCATCAACCACCATTTTAGCGAATACATCCCTTCCCGTTGCTTTTAGGACATCAAGCTTGAGAATACGTGATCAAATACATTTGTCGTGTTTTGTTGGACCCGTTATTTTTAGGTTTCGGTGCCAATTTCTTAACTGACAGCACACAGGGAGAGAAAGTTTCTCCATTGTGACTATCATCTTCACTTGTATATATTCATTTAACTCCATTGTAACAATAATCTAACTAAAATAACAATAATACAGACAGTTTAATTTGCTCCATGATCAAATACTAGATTAAAGTGGCTGGATTAGAACAAAAAATTCCCACAACTTCAACTTGTTGCTTAGCACTGGTGACCCATGTGATGATTTCAAAAAACAAATTTTATCTTACAGTCCAAGACACCTTTTCAATTTTCAGACAATCATCTTCATAATATCTTGAGAAAACACTATTTTACATGTATCTTCAGTTAACAACTTACTTCCACAGCCAGGTATTGATAACACTTCTTTATTTGCCCTTTGGAAAGCTTTCAAAATCATATATTTACTCTAACAAATACTATATGTTTATAAAACTGCAATAAAAACTAGAATGTTAAGATAATCAATCCCCTCCCCCAATTACAATCCCCTCCCCCCAATTACAATGCTGTTTGAGTGTAAAAGTTTGGCTGCGAAACTTAAATTTTCATGGCCACTGCTGGAACAACTTGCAGTTATTTTGGCGGGAAATACTAGTGGTCCGCCATGTTGTTTTTAATCGGATTTGCCGTGTGACGCCCGCACATTTTAGCAGCATTGTAAAAGGGGGCGGGGGCGTTTAAATGACTTTCACAACTATTTTAAGACTAATTACAGTCTTGTGAATGGGTATAGGGCTCATTTTGGTAAATGTTGTATTAAATTTAAGTTTTTCTCATATATTATGTATACAAACAAGTCAATAAGCTCGGAAAAATTATTAAAAAATATGAAGTCATGAACAGCATGGAGATTAATGGGGCCAGTAATTGCTTCGTAACATTAAAGTATCACAAAGAACATTTTAACAACCACCCTACCGTACGCCTGATAAACCCAGCTAAAAATGAAATTGGTAAAATAAGCAAAAAAAAATCTTTAAATATAAACCTTTGGAACAGCAACACAGATGCAATTAATTGGTTCGAAAACATAGAAATAAAGATTCGCACAAATTCATAATTTTTGACGTAAAACATTTTTACCCGTCTATCAGCGAAGTTCTACTCAAAGTTGCTTTAAAATTTCCCTTTAATTAACTATACGAAAATCACAAGCGAAGACATAAAAATAATATTGCACGCAAGGAAATCTCTGCTTTTCAACAACGGAGAAACGTGGAATAAAACTGATAGTGGATTATTTGATGTGACCATGGGACCATGGCGCATTCGATGGCGCAGAGGTTTGTGAACTTGTTGGTTCATTGTTACTTTCTAAACTGTCGGAAAAATGATAAAAATAACATCGGACTTATTAGAGATGATGGACTTGCCGTTTTCAGAAAAACAAAGTGGACCCTAATTATAAAAAACAAAAAAAGACTTCCAAAATATTTTCAAAGAATGTGGATTAAATATCTTCATCCAGTGTAACCTACATTCAACTTTTCAAACAATACTTATCGTCCATACCACAAACCACAAATGAAAAAAAAACATATTCACGTTCAATCCAATCACCTGCGTTGATTATTAAACAGCTGTCTATATCCCTGGAAACAAGACTGTCTAAATTATCATCAAACGAGGAAATTTTCAAACAATCCGCCCCATACTACGAAAACACAAAAAATCAGGCCACGATTACAAACTAGCAGACCAACCCAAACATAATAGTTGTGTCACAACTAATCGGAAATCACAAAGTAAGAGGAAGAGTATTTGGTTCACCCCCCCTATAGCAAAAAATGTAACAACTAAAGTCGCTAAATCATTCCTTCAACTAACTAATAAGCAAACATTTTCCACGAGAACATAAATACCATAAAATATTTAATCGCAGTACTGTAGAAGTTAGCTACAGCTGTATGCCACATATGAACGCCATTATAAAAAAACACATCCAAAACATCACTAAACAACCAATCGAAGTCTCCCCTCAATCATGCAAGTGTACAACATTTAAAATCCGGTTTGCAAACCATAAAAAATCATCTTTTAACACCAATATTTATCGAAACAAGACGTATTATCAAAGGAGTTTTGGAGAATTAAAGATCTCAATGGTACCACAACAATATCATGGGCTATTCTACGGCAATGTACCCCCCCCTTAGAGCTAATTCAAAAAGATGTAACCTGTGCCTCACCGAGAAAACAGAGATTTTAACCTATAACAACACCAACCTATTAAATAAAAATAATTAAATCGTGTCAAAGTGCAGACATAAAATAAGTTTTTGTTGGGAAAATACGACTCAAAAGATTAGACGTCAGAAACCGCTACTGCGCATGTGTGAACACACTACACTGTTACTACATTTTCTAACATTTTTATATAAATTTTGTAAATAATTTTTGCTGAGGAGTGTGTAGCAATACACATGAAACTTTAAGTACAAATAAGTTGTAGTTTCTTCACTTACAAACCTAATTTATATATATTTGGAGGTGAAGAAACTACAACTTATTTGTACTTAAAGTTTCATGTGTATTGCTACACACTATGCATATCTTTGAAATATGTGGAATCGAGTATTGATAGAAATCCAATGATTCCGTAAACACCCTTATAAACACTCCCTTAGCAGAAACAATTCTGAAATAGCTGTATATTGAATTATATATTTTTTTGTATACTAGTTTTACAACATCAAATCAAAGCAAGTTATTTCATAAAAATTGCATTTTAATGAATATAAAGCAGTAGAAACAAGATAAAATTGAATCTATCCGATATAAAAATTGTATGGGTATTATATTCATATGAATATTATTTTTATTGTCAATAATGTTCAGTGATTATTATTTTCAGTTTACCCATAGACTAAATAAAGACGGTTAAAGTTTTGTGTACCAACTACCGGTAATAACGTAATTATACATCAGGGAAATTAAATGGTATTTTATTATTATTTTCGCAAATTAAGAAATAACACGAACAAATTACTAAAAACTAAAATGGCGTGAATGTAGGGGAGTTTCCTTTTAAATCGATTTTTAAAATATTGATTTAGGTTTTTTTTTGGGGAGCGTCCGATGTAATTATACCATTAATGGATCTATCAATGTAATTTATTTAGAATCATTGAGCGTTGAAGCAGCGAAGAAGCTTCTCCAAGGTGGTCCATTGTTCATTCCGGTAAAGAACAGTGTGGCATTAAAAATCAGGGATCTATATCACTTGTAATGAGGTACTATGTATATTCCAATTTACATAATATGCCTAAAATAACATTATTTACATAAGAAATACATGGTTCCATGCGAACCTTATATTACCATTTGCCATAGGTATTCAAGACCGATAATAATTAGTTAATTGTTAGGTTTGGTATTAAAAAATAATAATACTATGAATAATTATCTCCATATATTATTGAATTTAGCTACCAAGATTTGGTGGCGGTGACGATGAAGTGGCGATATACGCTCGCCTTGAACTATTCGGAGTTAAAGAACGTATTGTATATAAGATAATAATTCTTATTCATAATTGTCTATACTTGGAGAATTTTATCTTCCCCTTAAAAGAACTTGTCACAATTTTAAATCAGCGTTCAATGATTTTGTCAGTCCCTGAGACATCTACATCATTTGGCAGGCGTTCATTCTCGTTCATAGGCCCAAAATTATGGAACTCTATCCCTCGTGACTTTAGACTCGATCAATCTATGTTATCCTTTAAGGGTAAACTTAAGCACTATCTCTTTAATCACTCTTATCAGCTTTACCAAATTCTTGATCAGAACGCCTAATTTTTTATTCTTTTGACTTTTGATTTTCATGCACAGCTGAACACACTTCTTTATTGAAGTAGAAGCTGTGCCTTAACCCTTATTTCTATTATATTCTATTCTATTCGAGACAAAAAAAACTGCCGAATATAAATGTAAACGCAGAATTCGAGAGTAATCCGATGCCTGTAAGTTAAAATTCAAATACATCAGTCAGAAAAATTACAAACGGTTTGAGTGAGCAATAACTAAACTAATACATTATTAAATTAAAGTCCATTAACATAATTTCTAATCCACTTATCTATTTAGAATTTCGGACCTTTAGCAAAAATGCTGGTCATCTGAATTTTAAAGAACTGGCTTCACCACAATTTATTACTGATTTAAATGTTTAACTATTACCAACCGCTTTTACAATATGAAATATTCTGAAGTAAACTAGTGTAGGAACTCCAATAAATTAATTACTTTCATTTTATTTTTAGATGAAAAGGTAGTGTTAAACCGCCATAGAAACCACACAAAGTAGAGTGTAAATACGTACATTCCATTGTTTACGCGACTTAATTATTTGATGTGGGTACTTTCAATAGGGTAATTGTCATTAATATTATTATGATTAGGTGCTCATACTACCGAGAGCTATGGTCACATGTTACCAGACTATAAATTAACTAATTATCATTTTTATTCATAGGGATAAATAATTTTTACTAAAAATATTTAAAATAGAAATGACGTACTGTTTAAATATTAAAACTCAGCTTCTCAAAACGGCGGGCATTGACGGGTAGTAGCTCTCAATTACGGGTTAGACAATTTATATACGGGTATGAACTATAAGTAGATTAATGACTCTTATATCTAATTAGAAAATTTTTGATGACTCATCAATCTATTTATAGCGCATAACCGTGGATAAATTTTCTTACCAGTAAGTTAAAGCTACTACCCGTTGGTACCCGACAATACGCGCCGTTTTGAGAAACTGAGTTTAGGAATTTTAAGATTACGTCATTTCCATTTTTATAATTTTAAGATTCGCTAATTTTGATATATGTAATAAGTCAGATAACCTCCCTGAATACACACCGAAATCCTATATTGGCCTATGTGAGACATCATTGAAATTACGATTCGCAAATCACAAGAAATCCTTTAACTATATAAAGTACATAAATAAAACCGAATTATCCAAAGAATTCTGGGACATAAAAGAAAATAATGGTAGTCCCGCTGTCACATGGGAAATTCTGAGAAGGTGTTTGCCCTATAA
>JAUOBW010224989.1:0-12699 GCA_032360285.1 Lepidozona retiporosa | reverse complement strand
TTAATTATTTATGGTCCTTTTCTCTGCAAAAATTATTTTTTAAAACTTTTACAACACAGGTTTTGGTATGGTTTGGACCGAAAATAACTTGGCAAAAATCTAGTTGCAACCCTGTGATGTCATAATTTTCAAAAATAAGGCCTTGTTTACATTTTACATAAAAAACTTTAAACAGCAATATTTTAAGAACCGTTTAAGATTTTAAGCGAAATAAAAAGCAGTCTTCATCATTAATTTGATCGTCTCTTCAATATGAGACTAACATGTAAATTGCGATGTAGCTGAATTTTTTATAATGATAAAAGTTATTGTTTCAGACTGTTTTTTTTTTTGTATATTTCATAATTTTTCGAGCTCAAGGCGGGACCCGGGATGCCCATTTCTTAAAGGGGTCCTGAAGTCATCTATTCTTGTAGAGCTTGAGAAGTGTAGCATTTTTTTTAAAAAAAACGTTATCGAAAAAGCCTAGACCTAAAAATGACGTTTTTGTATTTTCCCCGAAAATTCTTTACTGGGCCCGAAAGCGGTGGTTTTTGACCTAGAACAATGTTTTTGTATTTTTCTAAATATCTCTCAATTAATTTTTTTTCTAATTTTGGATGCATTTAGGACCATATAGGGCTTCCCCTGAGCCATATGAAAATTGCCGTTTCCGCGTCTGGCCCAATAATGGCAGTTTTGTTAAAAAGGTTAATGAGTAATTAGAATAAGTCTAGCAGCCCTTGTTTCTTGTAACTTTTTTCTCCGAAAATGTATGATATTTTACACGTTTTATTTCATTTTTAAAATGTGTTGTAATGGAATTTTCATTTTTGGCCCGAAAGCGTAAAAAAAGACATAAAAACAGCGTTTTTGTAATTTTCTCAAAATCTGTTCATTAGTTTTTTTTAAAATTTTGCATGAAGTTAGAGGACCATAGAGGGCTTCTTTTGACCTATATGGCCACCTGCCGAAAATTCTTGTTCCCGGGCCCCAGGCCCCTAAAATGTCAAAAATGGCCCAAAATCAACGTTTTCTCACTTTTCTTGAAAAATATTGTCTCAGGGTGGCTAACATTTTGTATAATGATTAAATTTATGATTTTGGACTATTTTTTCCCATTTTAGATTTTTCGACATCTCAGCCAAAAATCAACATTTTCCCACTTTTCTTGAGAAATATTGTCTCGGATTGGCTAAAATTTTGTATAATGATAAAATTTATGATTTTGGACTATATTATATTTAAATCCCATTTCGGATTTTTCGACAATTCAGGACCACTCGCCCCAATTTAGCTACGTGCAAATTTTACCACTCTAAAAAACCTTAACCCTAAATATTCCTTTAAAACCTTATTTTGACAATAACCCTAAATTTCTCTCAAAGCCTTATTTAAACCCTGACCCTAAATTCTCCTCAAAACCTTATTTTAACCCTAACCCTAAACTTTCCTCATAACCTTATTTAAACCCTGACCCTAAATTTTCCTCAAAACCTTATTTTAACCCTAACCCTAAACTTTCCTCAAAACGTTATTTAAGCCCTGACCCTAAACTTTCCTCAAAACCTTATTTTAACCCTAACCCTAAACTTTCCTCAAAACCTTATTTTAACCCTAACCCTATTCGCACTGGGGGGGATTTGTGCCCGCGGGTTTTCAAAGTTTCACAATTTTTTTCCTTCGGACCGATTTTGACTAAATTTTGTCATTTTAAATTAAGTCGTGTTTTTTTTCGGGAGAATAAAAAAAAATTTAGTTTTGGGCAAAATTTGGGCCCATACAAAAAAAATATTTTTTCAATACAAAAAAATATTTTTTTTTTTGGTTTAAATGACCCAATTCGCAAAAAAAAATTATTTTTGGTCAAAAAAATTTTTTTTGGTGTGACGTCACTGGTACCAAAAAACTGATTTTTTGAAAAATTTTTATAAATATTTGACCCTAATTTTCAACTCAATTGCTTTTTCTATTAGAAAGTTATAAAGGGGGCCAAAAAGCCCCCAGTCATACACTGGCAAAAAAAGCCCAGTGCTAATATGGCTAACCCTAAACTTTCCTCAAAACCTTTTTTTAACCATAACCCTAATTTTTCCTCAAAACCTTATTTTAACACTAACCCTAATTTTCCTCAAAACCTTCATTATTTCGGACTATTTTTGGACTTTTCGACATTTCGACATTTTGGGCCCACTCGCCCCAGGCCCCTAAAACATGCAAAAGTAGCCAAAAAATCAACGTTTTCCAACTTTTCTTGAAAAATATTGTCCCGAATAGGCTAAAATTTTGTATAATTATGAAATTTATTATTGCTAACTATTTTGCCCATTTTCGGTTTGTCGATATTTTGGGCCAGTCAGTCTCTTTAGGCCCTTAAAACAGGCAAGAATGGCCAAAAAATTAATATTTTTCAACTTTTCTCCAAAAATATTTTTCCGAATAGGCTAAAATTTTGTATAATAATAAAGTCGATTATTTCGGACTATTTTAGCATATTTTGAAATTTTGGGCCCTCTTGCCCAAAGCCCTTAAAAAGACAAAATAGCCGACAATGTTCTCAAAAAATATTGTTACAAATAGGCTAAATTTTTGGAAATAATTTTTCCCGATGATCTTATGATTTTTAGATCATTTCTTTCATTCCGGGGATCCAGTAATAATTGTTCTTGTTATTTCTTGCATGTTAAACTTAAATTTGGAATTCCTCCTTTTAAAGACGATCAATCGGCGAAATTTTCAAATCATGTAGATCCGCAAAATTAAATTTTCTGCATTGTTTATAAGAAATAAAATAAATCCGTGAAATTAAGCAAATGTACGCTATATTTAAAACGCTTGAAAAATGGCATTTAGTTTCATTTTTAATTTTTTTAGTTGCAGGGGGAGTTGGCTTATACATAGGCGAGTGGTGTTATCTGCGGATAAGAAAATTCATTATTCAAAATAATTAGGCTTATAGACGGGTGGGAATTCAGCCAAAATACCATGGTATCCCCAGTAAAAGATAGGCGGATTTGTGCATTTGAAATTTATTTTCTATTTGTTTATAGGGATGCAAAGAGGTGTTATTCTCTCGGCTGATTGCGTCGTGTAATGCAATGAATGAATCACGGATTAAAGAAACCGAGCTGTCGTTTGAATCATCAACATTTCGAAATATTAATATGGAGTTTCAGTCCAACTAACGTACGAATAACTAACGTATCAAGGGACATTCTAATTAGAAAACCTAATCGGGTATAACCTTGACAATATACCTAAATGCATTTTTTATAGATAATCTTGTAAAATTATTTATCAAAATATAATGACGTTTCTATTATTATTGCTCTTTTTACATGCCATGCCAGAGTTAGTTTAAAGAATATGTGAATGAAAATGCATTAGAAAAACCAAAAAAGAGCATACCCCCAAAGTTGCGGTACACCACCCCCTCGATCCAGCGGGTATTTTTTCGAGATTTTCTGCAAAATTTTACTATAATTGTTGCTTAAATTTTTTTTAGAGAGTTTTTTCAAGTTGAATATGTACTAAGATCATAAATAAGAGGTCCCTTGATAAAAATTTCCGATTTTTTAAGACCTTGTGACGTCAAAAAAAACGACGTGACGTCATTTTCCCGACTAAATTTTTTTGTGATATCAAATGTCATTCTTTTAACTATCATCCTGCAAAATATCAACTCAATAAGCATAACGGGAAGGTATATTTTTAACCTGTCAAAGTTGCGGTACCCCCTCGATGCAGTTCGGTGACACCCCCTCGATTAAATGCCAATATCTGGAGAACCATAAATCGAAAAAAGACAAATAATACCATATTTTTGAACCTCTAAACTCCTATCTATTGACATAATTAGTTTTATGATTTGACAACATAGAGTTTTTGAGTTGAAATACTTTGGCATCCAAAAACCCAACGATGGAGAGCGGTAGCGGGCCATTGTCCCGCTGCCGACACGCCAGAAATCACTTTTTGTAAATAGTAAGATTATGTGCATAAAAAAACATGTTTCAGACATGGTACTAAACTGTTGAAGTTTCCGACGTCAGAGCCAGGACTATAAGGTGTATTTTAACAACTATAGAAACTTGGTGAGTTGTAGTATAGTACTACATAAATGTACACATTTTGGAAAAAACAACATTGTTTCAGTGACGGGGTAAAATTATAAATTGCCACCGCATAAATTTTCAAAAGAACTAAAATATAAAGCGATTAAAAAATTAATTCGCTGAATTCATGAAACTTAAACCTTGAAAAAAAAGATTTCCTTGGGGGTAAAAGCCCAAAAAACATTTTTGCCCATAAAAATGCAAAAACCTATTTTTCAGGCAGATTATAGTAATGAATCGAATAAGGCCTTTTATTTTAGTCAAATATTCACAAAAAGACAAGAAAAAAAATAAAAATTATTTATTTTCGCGAATGGTCTTTTAAAACCTTTTTCGCGAAAATTTGTACCCGCGAAAATTAGTACCCCTAAGGTAGCTAATTATTAAGATATTTTACCATTAAATATTAAAAACTTTATCTAAGGTCTTATAGCAATATTAATAATCTAACCTCATGTACAGATCCAAAGGGGGGCGTTTATTAAAAAATATTGTTATTGTATTTACCCTGACTGGATGTCGTAAAAATAGTTAATTTAGTATTTGAATAATGACCCAATTTTAATCAAGGAATATGAAAACGGCAAATATCTTTACTAAAAACAAAAATCAAGTATAAAATTGTAGTTCGGGGAATGTTAAAACCATTTTACCCCCGGGCATATGGCGATTTCCCCGGCGTGGGGCCCGTTTTCGGTGGTAGAATCCCCACTCCTCGAGCCCACGTCAGTGGTAGCTTTCCCCACCCAGGGGACAATATTCGCTTCATGAAATTGTTGTATGCCTTAAATGGCCGACAATTTAATGGAAAGGAATAAATTAGCAATAAAACCATGTTTAGCATACATATAATGCGATATACATAAATAAAAATAATGCAGGCATGAGGCAGTCCGAATGTTTCGACCTGTAAGGTCTCATCAGTCATGCTGAGCAAAATGCAACGCCACCAGAATACCCGAGGGTAAAAATATAATGACGACATCTCATATAGCTATAATATGTTTTCGAAGGAAATAAATATTCGATTTGTCCCCTCTCCCTACCGGGTAGAATCGCCACTCCCGTGGAAAAAATACCGGGTAGAATCCCCACCCATGCCCACGTGGAGGTGGGTGTCAGAGAGATTTGAACCGCGCGTTAGCTCACCTCATGTATACGTCGATAAATTTTAGACTATTTCAGAAAAAAACGTGATTCATCGTCAACATTTCAGATTTTGAAGAAATGGTAAAAAAAAATTTTGGCATATAAAAGTTCTGTGGAAATTTCAAGTCATTTGTAATGCGCGGTTCAAATCTTTCCGACACCCACCTCCCCCTACCATATGGGGATTTCCCCGAGGTGGGACCGTTTTCGGTGGTAGAATCCCCATCCAACGGGCCCTCGCCATTGGTAGAAATTCCCGGGGCAAATTTTGGTCTCACGAAAATCCTTTTTATGCCTTAAATGTAGAATTAAAGGCCTAAACTGGAATGCAAGGAATAAATTAGCAATAAAACGATGTTTAACATAGATATAATTTGATATACATACACAAAATACGTTTTTCGAGCCAAATAAAAATCCGAGTTCTCTTCACAGTTCTTCTTCACACACAAAAATTGTAGTTAGAATCCACACCCCGCCCGGGGCGAAAATACCGGGTGTCGGACAGATTTCAACAGCGCATAATATTGTAACTGAAGAGCCTTGAAACCTTCAGAAAATATGTAAAATATGGTTTTATTTACTAAAAATAAATTGCAAGATATAAATATATTGTTCGTTAAGCATATTTTATACTATATAAATCTACTTCCCCACTCACAAAAGGGTTGTTATTTAAATTTTAATCCTAAGCAAAAATTATTAAATCAATAAGCTTTTCTTGATCCGTTATTAAAAGGGTAGTTCGCTCGTGGATTTATATTTGAATATAGTTTCAAATCATAGTACTACGCCTTGTGTTCTAAAACCTTCTCGTCCTAAGAAGTACAATAAAAATAAAATGCAATCTTTACATTTTTAGGCCACTATCTAATGATGAGAAAATCAGAAAAAGTATGGAAAATATTTTCAGATGTACAAGCGCATTCAAAGTCGATGAGATGTTTGCCGAAAAATTGATCAAGTTGGAAGACAAATCAATCATCCACGTTGAAGATTCTCTACTTGGCATTGCATCTTCTGATTCAGTAGATGCAATATTTTATGCCACTGTCCTCACATTTGAAGGTCTTGAACATACTCTTTGTAGATATTTCGAATTCGGTTCGTGTAAAGGGTATTATAATAATGTCTTTAGCACTAAACTCAAAAGTTCTGTACATTCGCTAGAATCGGTCTTACCTTATAAAGTATATACCATAAGGGACATCGAAATGAAGAAAGAGAGAGATATAAACCGATATAAGTCACGAAGAAATGGTAATTATCTACACAATTTCTAAATTTTAACAGAGTCCATACAATAAGTAATATAAGTTATCTGGAAACTCAACAATTTTAAATTGTTTTATATCACCTTAAAAAGGGAATTAAATTTTGCGGGAACTTAATTTTGCGAATGACAGATTCCTAAAAGAATAAACTGTACATTTTATCAGTTTTATAACAATTTTTAAAGCTAAAACTCCTTACATTACTGGATATTACAGAAATAAAGCAAGTTTTTTTGAAAGGAATTTTAAAGAATTCGCGAAAAAAGGGCACTAAATTTTCCGGTTCAGTATGATTATGAAATTTCTCGGGAATTAAATTTCGTAGATTTACTCAAAAACCTTCAATTCTCGCGATAAAGAATTCCCTAATTTTAAAAATCCCAGTGATTCACTAAAAAAAATGCTATTTGAAGTCGCCATATGTATAAACCATGCACCATTTTCCGCACGCGACCTTACATTTTAATAGTTTCAACTTTTTTATATACAGTAAAATCCCGATAAGTGTGACACTCGAGGTACCAAGGAAAACCGCACTACTTAGCGGACGTCTTACTTATCCGAAGAAATTTGCTAATAAAATAAACTCTAGAGACCAGGAAAAAATATATTACTTATCGGACGTCCTAGTTATCCGGTGTACTACTTATGGAGGTTATACTAATAACAAAATAATTTTCAATACTTTTGAGACCAGTTAATTATTCTATGTCTATAGAATCTTATTAATTTTCTGATTAACCTTGGTTATCTGCTTGTACAAAAAGAAGGTGTTTAACTATTGTGATTATACACGTTTTTGTGTAAGCAACTAATCTTTATGACAACATTTCAACATAAATGAATAAAAATGAAAAATATTTTCTTGTCCAATTATTTACTTTGTCCGCTTTATAGAGGCAAATTCTAAGGTAAATGGTCGCACGGGACCTGAAAAAGTGTCCGCTTTATAGAGGTGTCCGCTTTATGGAATGTCCGCTTTATAGAGGTTCCACTGTATCTCCCACCCCTCACTTTGCTTATTTTAGGTGCGAACAGAACCAAGAAAGCAGTCAAATATATATTTCTCATTTAGAATCAAAGATTATTCACTCATCAAAGTCATTTAACCGCTTAATGACTAAGAATAAAAACAGTTTAGACACATGCATGAAAGGTCTTACTGATGCAATACTTTCACATAATGGCGTAAAATGCTTGTCGCTCTGCTTTGTGATGCATAAAAATCAAAAATTCGACACAGAAAGCAATTACAAGTAACTAATTAATATACTTATTTTACATTTGCTTTGTCAGTGCACCTTTAGCGTAAAAATAAGAATATATTTTAGTCAAACTGTGAAAAGGCGTTTGTTTTAAAACTTTTTATGCTTCCTTTATAATACAGACCGAAAAAATGGTTTCATTTATCGAAAGTCCCACTTATCCCACTAGAATGAGAGTTATTTATCAAAAGCTGGCTCTACTTAATGAAAGTTCCACTTATCCGGGGTTTCACTTGTACTGCGCGTCGAATGTATAAACATAAAACGGATGAAAACGTTCAGAGATTTAAACCAAATGTTAAACTTTGTTTCACGTAACTGTATTACTGGGGTAACTATAATCATATATTATAGATTGCTTGTGTTTTCTAGTATACACTTAAGAACGGTTAGGCTTAATTTTCCCCAAAATTAAGAACAACTTAAGTAGTCTTTTGTCCTGAGTAGCCTAAAAGCACTTGTTAACCAATGTCGTGTACTATTTGTCTAAAATTTTGATGAAAATAGGAACAATTTATGAGAACAGCTCTGATGAGCTGAAATCAATTCGAAAATTATAACAATAACGTGATTTTCCTGGTTCTTATAAAACACAAAATATTCGAGAAAATATCCCATGTGCTTACAAGAAAATTCTTATCCATTATTTTAGGTATTATACATACTCAGATGAAACCTTAGAAGAGATCGAACAGTCGCTGTTAGACTACCGAATGAGTGGTGATAGTAGCGAAATTAATGACATGACACATTCTGACTTCAACTTCGCGATCTTAGAAAACCAGTTTTTCTTATTATCATCCATTCCAAATTTCCACAAATGGGTTTGGCAAAATGAAAAAGAGGAAACAAAGTTTGAACAAAGATTTTGCGTCTCTTCTAAGCGATATCCAGCCTCCCCTAGAAATCGTATTATCCAAGCCGTAAACCATAGAGCCGATTCGCATTTGCTAATTCACGCCGTATTAAAAAATATATATGGGTTAACATGTCCTATTCCGTATAATATCATAAATCAACAACAAAAAAAAACTAAAAACAACGGGAATGTATTACGAAAAAAACAAAAATTGAGAGACGTTATACCGGATATCGCGTTAATGATGGACAAAGAAACAGAATCAACGCATAATACCTTCGCCATTGAATCGCCTGTAGAAGAACCGCCTGTCGAGGATAGTCAGACCATTAACCTAGATAACCAAAATCTTTTTGACAGGGCAAACAAGGACGGTGATATTGAAGAGGAAATAACCCACCAAGCAACTTCTCCAAATATGGTGACTTCAGACCACAAAGAAAACTTGTTCCGATATTTTGTAGGAGAGTTAATTTGCAAAGGTGTTATCCACTTTCGTTATTCTGATTATTACACCAAGATTGTTGTGATGAATGATTACCATAGCACTACAGGAAACTTTTTGGTAAGTATTTATATTAGCGCAACCTATAAAGGCCCTATAAAAGTGTGGAATAAAATTTTTGAGAATTAAATTAGCAGTTTATGGGGTGGGGGTAGTGGTTCCATTTGGGCTTTCAGGGTTGGTAGACTTCTGGAGGGTTTTGAAGATGGGCGGTGTTTTGAGATTTTTTAAGTTGGGGGGGGGGTGTTTTGTGTTTGTGTGTAACGTACAAAAGGACCACAATCGAAATATTGTTGACAGACAATTTGTGTGCGTATCCTTGCCATCTTTAGTATTTTCAGTTTATTAATTTTTATTTTATAGCGTTACATGTAAATTGTTTGGCGAAATAAACACTCACTCACTCACTCACTCACTCACTCACTTACTTACTTACTTACTTACTTACTTACTTACTTAACTCACTTACTTACTCACTTACTTACTTAAATCATATTAATAGTAGACATCTACTACTGGCGCTTTAGAAAATCGTTTTATATTTTGCGATAATAATGTGTGTAGACCAGGATAAATAAATATTATATTAATAAATAAAAATGGATAAACTACAACAACATATTTTTGGGTAATTAACTGCCTTATGATTATGAATTCACAGAAAATTTTCGACCTGTCCGGTTTGCGGTTTCTTACTGGTTTCGACAAAATGTCGCACAGTTCTTCGCGACACAGGGTAAATAGGGTTAAATATGAAACTATATACCTTTTCTTTTTAGCCGTACCAATTCGTACACACATCTGCAAAGGTAATTGGAAGCAAAATGACTTACAACTGCACATGTCGAATATTTTCAACATTCGAGTCACTTGGAACAGTTGAGTCCAACGCATGCCTACATGTCAAACTTTTAAGTTATATGTTACAGATGCAACCATTTTCTATCTTTGAAGATACTAACATCCCCGACTATTTTCCTACAGAGGTGAATTTTAATTTTATCATTTATGTGCCGTTGCAAATGTTTATCGGAAATAGCGATAAGATACCTATACAAAACTCGCATTTTCTGATAGAAAAATCAATATTAAAGGTTTGCGAGAGCAAGCAAGTTACGGTAGTTGGCGAGCCTAAATTATGGGGGGTAGATTTTTATTATACTCTCTGGATTGTATTTTCGATAATGATTTGAAAGTTGTCCTATTCAAATAACCATACTGTTTTTGAATTATAGATATTTGAATTTTCGAACTTGTTATTTCACGATATATTCATATGGTAATATGCAAATTGTTTCTTTGAATTTTTTCTGACACAAATTGCTTACTACTCTAAAATAATTAATCATTTTCGCCTATATTTATTAGTGAGGGTATGTTTTAAAAATATTATTATTATATTATTAGCGCAGTTTCTAAATAAAAAACATGGATAACTTTAGAGCCATTTTGTGTAACCTTACCATGGTCTACACCAGGTTTTGAATAATATATCTAAACAATTTTCTATAAATACTTTTCAATGCTCTTAGTTATCTCAACGTGCACTCGAAAGGCTTAATGAAAAAGTGCTGTCATTAAAGTCAAAAAAGGGCGTAAAAAAGTATTCAGTTGCAGCAGATTTATCTTGTCACATGCTGTCAATCAGTGAGATGGACAGCACTAAAAGAAAGATCATTTCATGTCATTCGTCTGCATGTGGCATTGGCAAGGGAAGTAAAAGAAACGTGGAAACATTGTTTACAAGTGAAACCCTTTGTAAACATCTCATCTTATTCCGAGAGTGGTACGCTAATGTAATCGATTCTGACGATGAAGACGAAATCGAATATTCTATTAGCTCAAATACTTTGCCCTTGGAAAAGGTACTATATATTCTTGCTTCTTAAATTACTTTAACCCTATTAATACTGGGCTTTTTTGGATGCTGTATTACTGGTGGGGGGGTGATGGGGGTGCCTTTTCGCCCCCTTGATAAATTTTGATTGAAAAGAGCAATCGACCTACAAATTTGCATGAATGTTCACTGATATATCTTAAGAAAAACAGATAAGTAATACATAATTCCATCTTCAACACCATAACAAAACATTTAGATTATAAGTTAAACCAAACTAAGAAAAATCTTTATCAATAATTATATAAATATATTGTTAACATACAAATCCTCAGTCGTCTACATATAGTATATAGAGAACACTTTAGAAAAAAAAGTTGAAATATGACGTCAGATAGATCTATTTATAAACCAGTTTATTTTATCAGTTCTATTTATAAACTAGTTTATTTTTTAAAAATGCTAAAGTTTTTGTAATGTTCATGACAAAAAAGGGTTATATTTTGCAGAAAATTAAAAAAAAACTTTTTTTGATTTTGGTATCGGTGACGTCACACCAAAAAAAAGATTTTGACCAAAGACAATTTTTTTTTCGACCAAAATGTTTTACGAATTGGGTCATTTGGAGCAAAAAACATTTTTTTTGTATGCAAAAAATATTTTTTTTGGATGACGTCATAATGGGCCCAAAAATTGGTCAAAACCGAAATTTTTTTCTTGTCCCCTAAAAATCACATGATTTTGTGAAAATTAGCAAAATTTGGTACTAATCGCGCCAAAGGAAAAAAATTGGCGAGACTTAAGTCGATTTTAGATATAGTTTCTTGGTACCATGAATACTAACCATTTTTTATTAACCATTTCGGTAGTAGAATTACCGCAACTCTCAGTCGATTTTGTTGATCTAATTTTTACAGCAAATGATAGATTTTAGGTCTTCCCAGACTAAATTAAAAATACTAAACTAATAAAACTTCAGAAAAATGCGATATATAAAGGACGATTCTCTAATCCTAGTACGAATGGCCTAGATAATCTCTTATTTGACTGATGGTGTTCGCTCTATTATTGTACAAAAATTTTATATATCTTTTAGTGGCAAAATGTGTTCGATGTTTCCAGCGGGTTGTATACTTTCGGAAAAGAGTCACCGAGTACGCAAATCGTAGATTGCGATCGCACGAGCGAGAAATTGCGCAACAATCTGTTAGATCGTGATCGAATAGATCTATTTGCAAATCGGGTCTTGAAAATGGCGCCTCCTATACCAGAAGCTACTTGCGACTGTCAGGTATACTTATTAATTTTTTCAACATAGAAATGTTTAGGTTCATAATATATAATAATAAGGTTCAAGTACGCGTCTTGCATACCAAAATACAGTTGACTATCTAATCCGAATGGGGGATAACTTTTCACTCGGATTACAGAGAGATTCGGATTATAGAAAATCTCTAATTCGAATTACGTATTTTTTGGGGCAAAAATTCGGATTAGAGAAAGGATGTTAAATTTTTTGAGTATTCGAAGTTCAAAAATCACAATTCCATAATTAAAACGCTAATAATATAATAAATAATACGTTATACATAAGGTAAATAAGGTAGATAAGGTTGTTTGGCCGAGCGGTTAAGGCGTGCGCACTTAACGTGAATTTTTATCACGTGACGTGCAGCGACCGGGGTCGTGGGTTCGAACCCAGCTGTTGCCACAAGT
>JAUOBW010224878.1:0-12705 GCA_032360285.1 Lepidozona retiporosa | reverse complement strand
CCCGTAAGTGTATGTTACTCCCGTAAGTGTATGTTACTCCAGTGAGTGTATGTTATTCCCGTAAGTGTATGTTACTCCCGTCAGTGTATGTTACTCCCGTAAGTGTGTGTTACTCCCGTCAGTGTATGTTACTCCCGTAAGTGTATGTTACTCCCGTCAGTGTATGTTACTCCCGTCAGTGTGTGTTACTCCCGTAAGTGTATGTTACTCCCGTAAGTGTATGTTACTCCCGTAAGTGTATGTTACTCCCGTAAGTGTATGTTACTCCCGTGAGTGTATGTTACTCCCGTAAGTGTATGTTACTCCCGTAAGTGTATGTTACTCCCATAAGTGTATGTTACTCCAGTGAGTGTATGTTACTCCCGTAAGTGTCTGTTACTCCCGTAAGTGTATGTTACTCCCGTAAGTGTATGTTACTCCCGCCAGTGTGTGTTACTCCCGTCAGTGTATGTTACTCCCGTCAGTGTGTGTTACTCCCGTCAGTGTATGTTACTCCCGTCAGTGTATGTTACTCCCGTCAGTGTATGTTACTTCCGTCAGTGTATGTTACTCCCGTAAGTGTATGTTACTCCCGTCAGTGTATGTTACTCCCGTAAGTGTATGTTACTCCCGTAAGTGTATATTACTCCCGTAAGTGTATGTTACTCCCGTCAGTGTATGTTACTCCCGTAAGTGTGTGTTACTCCCCTAAGTGTATGTTACTCCCGTCAGTGTATGTTACTCCCGTAAGTGTATGTTACTCCCGTCAGTGTATGTTACTCCCGTCAGTGTATGTTACTCCCGTAAGTGTATGTTACTTCCGTCAGTGTATGTTACTCCCGTCAGTGTATGTTACTTCCGTCAGTGTATGTTACTTCCGTCAGTGTATGACACATCTTTTTTCAAAATCTTTGTATGATGGTTCTAACCAATCATTGCTCCTGTTATTACCACATTGTTTAGGCCCATATTATTATGTACTGAGAGTTATCGTTTCCTAGCAACTGCGTCTTTTTAAAATATCATTTGCTTTTTGTTATTTCTTAAAATTTAGTGTAATCTTTTTTTCTTATTTTGTTTCGAATAAAAGTTTTAGAGGCCTGATATTTTACCAAATTATTTTACCACATATTTCTGAAGATTTTGTCTTGTAGCATCGCAGTGGAGTATATTTTTCGTTCAGTTTTAAACAAAATTTATTGCAATTTGGAAATCGGGGAAGAAATTTTCCCCGATCCACCAGGACTCCCAAATGTAGGTGGGGGTTTGACAGCACTGAACGCCTTTGGGTGCAATCAATTTGGGCATCCGAATATTAATTTATTATATATTTTATTTTTATGGTAGAATTGTTCAAAAAAAAATTTTTATTTATAACATTTGGCGACGAGGATAAAGTCGAAAAAGATAAAGGTATAGATTTCTGTCTACCTCATTTTCACTTTTAAGATTGAACTCCTTCCTACACTGAGTAGGAACTACCTGTATCATTCAGGTTGAACCTAACAAAAACATTCCTACATCAGGTAGGAACTACCTATTTCCACATAGGTTAGGTTTGGTAGTCATCTTTCTTTCCTGTTTGTACACAGGAACCACCTGATACCTTGCAGGTCTATATTCCTATCATATATAAATCGTAGGAACCACCTGTGAGGTTTTAGGATAAAAATGTCTGAAACCACTCTATTTTTTGACCCTGATCGACATCCAGATGATACATTAAAATCATTTGTAGAATTTGTGCAGGTTTTTGAGTTGCGGTACTCAGCAACCTACCCTGATCCACCTAAGGTTTCGCTTGATTCAGCTATCAACAGGTGGAAACTAATGAATAAAAATAAAGACCCCTCTCTAGAGGAATATGATTCAGTTGTAGATGAATGGAAGGCTAGAGATATGGTTGCCAAATTCCTAGGAATCTACTCGTCGAGGCGCCTTTTCAGCGACTGGACAGTCGCTGAGCCTGCAGACACGGTTAGAAAAAATTCAACATGGCCTTCTTTCGTCGCGAAGCTTAAGGACTACTACAGGCCAACTGAAAATCTAACATTAAAAAATTTTCAGTTCCGCGCCCTCTCTCAAGGGAAAGAGGAGACCTTTACGGCTTTCTGCAACCGTGTTGAAAAAGAAGCCAAGCACTGCCACTTCACTTGTGAAAGTGCCTGTTGCACGGCAGAAGCTACAACAGTTAGAGACCAAATAATTTTTGGAATCTCTAGTATGGAAATAAGGGAAGAGGCCTTAAAAAATTCTTGGGATTTGTTAAAACTGAGAAAGGAAGGTATGCGCTTAGAAAGTGCAGCAAAGGGAGCTTCCGAAATCTCAGGTGAAATGAGGGTAAATCGAATGGGAAAGTACTCCCATAAAAACACTAAAAGAAATAACAAAAAGGCTGTTAACTGTTACTTCTGTGGTATAAGTGGGCCTATTAAAGACATACAAACACATGCCAAGAACTGTCCTGCAAGATATGCAACGTGTAACAACTGCGATAAGATGGGCCACTACGCAAAGGTGTGTAAGGCAGAGCGCCCGGTTAAAAAGGTCCAGCCCGACAGTGAAGAGGAAGAAGACGATGGATCAGTCTACAATATAAATGTGTTTCGGGTTTCAGAAGGTAAGTGCCAAAACAGTAAACCCAGTGATTTTAGAGATCAAGTACTAATTAACAACCACCTAGACACAATCCTTGCAGATACCGGAGCAGGAATCTCAGTGTGTGGAATAAATACTGCCCAGATGTGGGGCCTTATAGATAGAATGAGTAAGACAAAGGTGAAAATTAAGCCTTATAAAAGCGATTCTATTCCCACGCTAGGTGTTAGTACTTATGGAGTCTCATTTGGTGATCGCACTGTGCCAGTGCAGTGGTTTATAATAAATCAGAAATGCGAAGCCATTTTAGCTGGCAAAAAAGCAGAACAGCTAGGGGTAATAAAATTTAATCAAGTTCCCAATGTTTTCATGCCAATTAACATGATTAAACTAGCTAATAATAAAGGGAAAGATGAAATGCAAAAGGTTATTGCTTCCTTTCCTGAAGTGTTTGAAGGTGTCGGTTGTCTAAAAAACTATGTCGTAAAACTACCAGTCGACCATAGCATAAAGCCTGTAGCAGAACCCCCTAGACGAGTTCCATATCATTTAAAAAGTCGAGTTGATCAGGCTATTATGGACATGCTCAAAAATGACATAATCGAGGAGCATCCGTTGGGTGAACAAGCACCTTGGGTCTCAAATCTAGTAATTGTCCCCAAGGATGACGGGGACATCCGGGTCACGCTGGATGCTACGAATTTAAACAAAGCACTCCTATCATCAAACTTTCCGATACCCAGGCAAGAGGATATAAAAACAAAGATGACAGGATGCAAAGTATTTTCAAAACTGGACTTAAAGTCAGCATTTTGGCAGCTTAAGATAGATAAAAGTGCAAGGCATTTAACAGCTTTCCATTCAGGTGGCAAGCTTTGGCGTCACAAAAGGCTGGTAATGGGTTTAAAACCAGCGCAAGGGGAGCTTAATGCCGCCCTTCAGCCCTTGTTTTCACATTTACCTGAGGTCCATGTCATCCATGACGACATAATAATTGCGACTGATGATATTGAAAACCACATTAGAATTGTGAAACAGGTATTAAAAGCTGTATCAAAGGCTGGTTTAACACTGAATGGCGAAAAATGCACGTTCGGAGTTCAGGAAGTTAAATTTTGGGGCCTTTTATTTTCTGCCCAAGGAGTTCGACCCGACCCAGAAAAGGTGGAGGCTTTAGATCACCTAACCACTCCAAATAACAAAGAGGAGTTAGTCAGTTTTCTATGCATGATGCAAAGCAATGCTGACTTCATTCCAGGGTTTTCTAAGAAAGCCTCCGGGTTAAGGGAACTAACCAAAAAGCATGCAAAGTTTCGTTGGGAACAAAAGCATGATAAATGTTTTAAGGAATTAATAGGATCCTTTCGAAAGGATGTTCTACTACGCTACTTTGACTGCAACAAACAAACATTTGTGTTTGTAGATAGATGGTCATAAAACCGGCCTCGGAGCAATGCTCGCACAAGGAGAGTCAGTTATGGATGCAAGGCCGATTGCAATTGCATCAAGAAGCACCACAGTACCAGAGACGAACTATCCTCAGCTGGACATAGAGGCAGCAAGTCTAGACTTTGCCCTACGGCGTTTTAGAGAATATCTCGTAGGCTCTCCACTCATTGTGAAAGTGATCACAGACCATAAGCCTCTGGTTCACATCTTTAATGGTCGTCGTAACGGTTCCCTTAGAACACAAAGAATAAAGATAAATCATCAAGATGTGCCATATATCGTTGAATACCAGAAAGGGTCACTCAACCAGGTTGACTATATGAGCCGCCGTGCTAGAAGCATATCTTCTTTACCAAAATCTCAACAAAGAGAACCTCTTGAAATCAATAACCTCCTTTATGCTCTTCATGCCACCCCCATTATCGATCACATAGGCATTGCGGACATATCTAAAATGACAAGCTCAGATGAGGTCCTGTCTAGGGTTCGTGATATCATAAAAAAGGGTAGTAAGACAGCTTCAAAAGACGATTCTGAGAGAGTAAAAAAATTTAACCCCATCCTTGCAGAGCTAACGTTAACTGGCAATGATATCATACTTAAAGGGGATAGAATTGTACTACCAGATAAGCTTCAAGAAACTGCCATTAGGCTAGCCCACAGAGGGTCACACCCAGGCCAGAGTGGTATTGAAAGAAGGTTGAGATACCATTTCTTCTTCCACGATATGTATACCAAAGTAAAAAAATTTGTTGCAGAATGCAAATACTGTTCAATATTTGTTGACAAGAAAACAAAAGAGCCAATTTCTCATCATAACGTTCCAAAAAAGTCATGGGAAACGGTGGCTGTTGACCTATTCGGTCCAATGCCATCATCTAGACACGTAGTCGTCGTACAGGATATTGGTTCTAGGTACCCGGCAGCAAAGCTGGTCGCGTCAACAAAGGCAGACAAAGTTATACCTGCCATGGAGGAAATTTATGCAGAGTATGGCTATCCTGAGAATCAAATCTCAGATAAGGGCCCTCCTTTTAATAGCCAGAGCTATAAAAACTTTGCAGATAATCACAATATCAAAACTAGGTTTTCAGCACCGTACTGCCCTTCCCAGAATCCTGCAGAAACCTTTATGAAAACGGTTGGTAAAGCTATGAAAATAGCCAATCAAAGCAGGGACTCTGAGTCTAAGGCACTGCGCGAGGCTCTTACAACTTACCGTCAAACTCTGCACCCTGCTACAGGGATACCTCCTGCTAGCTTCATCTTCCGTGACGGAATTAGAACACAATTTCCTAGGAAAAGCACTTCTAATAACGATATCGAAAAAGCTCGTATCGCGGATCATAAAACTAAGGAAAACAGACAGGAACAAGTAAATTCCTCAAAATATAGAAAAAAATCTAATTTTACGGAAGGAGATGTAGTTTTAGTAAGGGATGTTACCAGAAAATCTAAGTTTGATCCAATCTTTCTTGAGGATCCTTTTGTTGTTGTCAGCCTAGATGAAGAGGCTAATAAGGTTATATTGGAAGGGTTAGATGAGAAAAAAATAGTTTTACGACACATGGACGATATTAAGAGTCTCCAAACCAATAACAGTGATGATATAGAGAATAGCGAAAATAAAACAGATGTTGTTAAGGCTCATAGTATCATAGGCGATACTGATGTTAGAATACCTGTTGAGGTCTGTGAGGAGGGACCTAGGAGGTCAGCTAGACAACGTTGTGCTCCATCACTCTACCCAGATGGTGAATGGAGCGTATGATGGGCTCGTAGTTCTGCTTTCCTATGTCATTAGGAACAACCTGCCTTCATGCAGGTCAGAAGCTCAAGTTTACAATTCTCGTTCCATGTCATCATGGGACTACCACGTTTAAAAGTGGTTGAAATTTGTCATTCCTTCGTTGGAACTTCCAGATTAACTGGATTGACATGTTTAAAATGATATGAATATTTTTGTTTTGTCTAATTACTTTGTTTGTCAACTATGCTAATGTATGCATCTAACTTTGCAAAAAGGACTACTGAGAAATCAGCTAGCCGAGTAAAGAAATTTCATATACCCGCGGATCTTGTCAAATGATGCACCCGCACTCTAAACTTCTTCACCTGTTAATTTATTATTGCATGAAGCTTTAAGTGGGTATGGAAGGGAAGATTTAAATAAGGTCATTTTAGGTCACAAATTAACTTTTTGAGATTGACTTAGTTTGAGCTCCTATGAAATAGCTTGGAAAATTATCTAAGATTATTTTTTATTTTTTAAAAAAACATTATCAGTTATAAAGTTATAAAGTTATGCCTTAAATATTATGAAAAAGTTCGTTTTGTGATTTTACATTTTATTTCTATGACATCTATCTATAACCTAGTGTGGCATCACCAGTAAATTTCCTTGGTTTGTACATTTATGAGATAGATGATGACAAAAGTAGATAGTGATGTTGAAGATAAAAATGTTCAAAAGAATAAAAAAAGTTCTTGGATAATTTTTTAACATATTTGATAGACATACTATGAGACTGTACACAATACCGAAAAGAACATTTAATTTCGCTATAGTCAGTCCGTTACGCAGATATGTCAAGAATGCTTCTTTGGATATTTTTTAAATTTTTAACAATGATTCATAGCTATAAAATTTAGTGATCTATTGAGACAGAATTTTGAAGAAAAAAACGTTTTTTCGGTACTGGGCCTAAACTTTTGGGCGTAAAATTGATGTTTTTGATTTCTTCTCGAAAATAATTCTTCTCGAAAATCTTTTTGAAATTTTTCATAATGTTAGAGATGGTCACCTATCCAAAAATCGTTTGGGGGTCTGGGCGCTACTTGGGACCCAAAAATTATGAAAATCATCGCTTTTAGACTTTTTTCAAAAAGCTACATTTTGTTGAAATTATGGATATAATGTATACTTATTTCCAATATATTGAGCATGTGTCCCATATTTGAAAATTTGGCTATGGTCAACATTCCCAAAAATTTCCATAACTGGATTTTTTTTTGTTCTAAAACCACCGTTTTTGATTTTTTCTCGAAAACCGATCTATAATTGTTTTTATTTGTGCATGAAGTTAGAGATCCATAGAGGACCATTTTCTGAACCATATGGTGACCTGTCGAAAAAAGTCATTGCCTGGACCCGATTTAGGTCTAAATTTTCATTTATCTCAAAAATTATATTCTAATTATTTCATAATTTGGTTAAGCATTTCGTTTTTTTAGTGTTAAGTTAATTTCGTCTTTAAAGAGAGTTAGCACTGTAAAAACAACTTGGACTCATATGAAAGAGCATGAAAAATTTTTAGTCGAAAATCCTTTTCGGTTCTGAAGTTTTGCTCGTTTGAAGTGTTTCTTAAAAAACGTATTTTGTGTTATTTTATTTATTTTTGTTATGTCACTAGATACTGTAGATTGTGCGTGGGTTTACTACTTAACATACTAAACAATTATGGGCGATGCTACTATATTCACCATAACCACAAAAAACACCAAATCGTTTACAAGAAATAGACCATTAAAATCAAGTGGCATTACAAAAAATCTAGTGAGATTACCGAAAATAAATTTGCTCAATCTTCAAACGAGTATAATTTGAGAACAGTTTTTGTATAAAATTTTTATGCTTTTTCTTATCAGCCAACTTGTTTTTAAAGTTTTTAGTCCCTTTAATGATGTTTTGGTATTTCAGGAAAAATATGGGTTTGTCATGATGGAGCATACCCCTGTACGTTTAGAGGTAAGTTATGGATATTTCTATTTTTTACATTTAGCAGCTGCTCAGGAGATATAATGAGTAATTACTCTTTTAAAAGATCAATTAATTAATTACTTTTTGTTAAATTTTGTATGAAGTTAGAGGAACATAGAGGGCAAGTTTTGAGCCATATGACCATCTGCCGAAAATTATCGTTTCCAGATACCTGACCCCTAAACGGGTAAAAACCTGCCACAAATTTTGGTTTTTCGGTACTGGGACCCAAAAAATCGAAAAAAAAATTGTGAATTCAAAATTAATTTTTTTACCTTTCCTTCAAAACGTTGCTATAATTATTTTTCAAAATTTTGCTTGATGTTAGAAATTCATAGGTAGCTTCTTTTGACCCATATGGGCACAAATTCTTGAGTACTTGGATCAAAATATTCGAAAAAACAATTTTTTTTTTGACTGAAAATATGCATGGAATTAGAGGGCCATCAAGGGCTTCTTTTGAACTCTATGAGAAACTCTCGAAAATTGCCGTTTTGGGGTACTGGGACCAAAAATATATTTTTTTTACCTTTTCTGACATTTTCAATTCTATTTAAAACAGTGCTATAAATATTTTTAAAATTTGCATGATGTATAGAAGGCCGTACAGGGCTTTTAGTGACCCATTTGAGCACCTTTAAAAAATGCTTGTTTTTGAGTACCGAGACCAAAAACTTGAAAAAGTTAAATTTTTTGTCCTAAATATTTTCTTGAAAATCTTTCTATAATTTTATAAAAAATATTGCATGATTTTATAGCTCCATAAGGCTATCTCCATAGGGGCCATCTCCATAGGGGGCTTCTTTGGAACCATAGCTTCGCCTTTCGAAAATTTTCGGTATTGGGTTCAAAACAATATTTTTAACCAAAATAATATTTATATTTTAATAACTTATAACTTATAACAGTTTTACTTTTAGAAACGTTTTAGGTATATATTTTGTCATTTGAAAGCATCAACGTGTAAAATTTCATGCTTGTCAGTGTATCTGATTTTTCCCGCTAAACCACTCTAAGGATTATTCAGATCATTGGCGTTATGTTTGGGGACAATATGTGTAAAAACGTGACAGAGCCCGATCTTTGAAAACCAAATCACGTTTTGGCAAAAATGACCCAAAACGGTCCAAAATTGGAAAGATATTTTTAATATCTTGGTTGAATGATTACTTTTCAGCCTGCGAAAACCGTGTGTCTGAAAAGATTCTGGTTCACCTTTTATAGCCCAAAATGCTCTCAGCCAATCAGACTTTAAAATAATTTTAGTTCTCGATTAATAGCCCGAAATGCTATCGGCCAATTAGAATACTCGATTTCAAAATATTATATGTCCAGTAACGCTTTACCGTTTTTGATAATTTTATGGATGATGATAAAATACTATAAGAGAAACATCATGTGCTAGTCATGACTCTAAAAGAATTCTACCTCTCGATTTATAGCCCGAAATGCTATCTACCAATCAGAATGCTCGATTTTCAAAATGTTAAATCTCCAATACGACTTGATTGTTTTTAATAAGTTTCTGTACGGTGATTTATTCAATCAGTCATAACATATTTCACGTTGGTAACAACCGTAGTATAAACAATTACAATAATTTAATAACTAATAAAGGCCAACAAATTTTTAACATTTTTATGTATATATAAATTAAACAATAAACTATTATAGTAGTTAATAATCCACTATTTGCATATATTACAGGTGCATCTACATCCATTCCACTCTTTGATATAGTATTTAAATAGTGAAACAGATTTTAAGCATTTAAATTTGTTGGGAAGAAAATTCCACAATAGGCTTACATTAAATATAAGCGAATTCGTGCCATATGTAATAGTCTCACAAGGTGGCAAATCCAGCAAAAATCGACCTCTTAGATCAACAGTAGTTTGCTTAGGTTTAAAACCTTCCCATATTTATTGACTTATAAACCTCTGTCATTAGAATCCTGAGGTGATTCGTGTGTATGATTATTCCCTTATTTAGTAAGAGCAATTCCGGAATTTCAAGAGAAAAATCGTTTGAAACTACACAAACAGCTCTTTTATGGCTTCTATTTATAACTGTCATATCCCCTTTGCTACAAAACATCCAAATTAGTGGACAGTAAAAGAATTTGGACAAGATATAAGCATTAAAGAGGACAGCTGCCTGAGTAACACTGATATAGTTCCTATGACGAAGCAAAGCATTTATTTTGTTGCTCTCAGACAATCAGATTGCTAGATTTTTCAAAATCCTATGTCTCAGGACCGGAATAACCGTTTTTGATAATTGTTTGTATGGTAATAGCACTACTATAAGAAGAACATTCTAAGCAAGCAACACCTCTGATCAAATGTGGGTTATCGATTTATATCCTGAAATCCTCTTGCCCAATCAGAATGTAAAATTTTCAAAATCTTATATCTCTAGAACGATCTAAATTTTTTTGATAATTTTTGGTATGCTGTTTATAATAATGATGATTTCAAAATCTAAATTTTTATCTCTTCATTAATCCCTTTAAAACAATATCTAGTGGGTCCAATGCAGGACTAGCTGTTTCATTTTGCATATAGAACCATAATCAATTTTGGCTGTTTTCCTTATTTATATGAGTTTTTTTTTACTAGTGCTTACAAGTTTTTAAGTTAAAAGTATGTTTTATTTGTACATCATTGTACTTGCTCAAATGGAAACTGTTTTTGGTTATAAGTTTGGAAATGTTCTTTCGCAAATATTTTTAAATTTTAAGCGTTTTCTGCTTTAGGCGATACGTCAGGTTGCAAATGTGTTTGGATGGCCTCGTAGATGTTATTACGGTGATGTTACGCTCATAAAAAATATGTCGCAAGACCAACTGCAACATGCTGACCTCGCATATTCTAACTTAGCTTTACCTGGTCACACTGATGGGACTTATTTCATTCAGTCACCTGGGTAAGTGAAATCATTATTTTAAAAATTATAGCAGTTTCAAAATAAATCTATTTATTTTGACTTACATATGTTGAACATATGATAGAAACCAAAGTTTCTATACTAAATTAGTATTTTAATGCAAGAGTTTTGTAACTGCTATCTACTAAAGAAATATAATGTCCCTTTTATTAAACAATTCGTTGTTGGCTATAATTTATAGCACAAATATATGATCTTTATCTCGTTTGACTTTTTTTTAGCATACTCAAAATAAATTGACATATTTATTTTATTTCATGGATTAAGTTTGACGATAAAAACTCAATATTTCTCCAAGTGGCAACACACAACTAATATAATTGACTTAGCACTTCAATTGCTTTAACCTTTTTTTGTCTTTTTTTTTTTTGACTGACCGTAGTGTGACCTAACAGAGAGGCTTTCAAGTGCATAAAATAAAATAAAAATCCAATTTTAGTAGCATAAATCCTGGTTCTCTGGCGCGGTGGTCGTAGACCGCTAGTTCACGCTTAGCTTCCTTTTTGGGCTCTCTGCTTATGTTAAAAACATTGCTTTCACCTCAGACTATACCTTTATTAGGAGGATCTTAATATATTGAACCTTTGATACAGTTGAGACGTCAACATATCCAAGACACAAAGAATAGTTTTCACCCAAACGGTAGTTGTTAGTTTTAATTGATTTGGTTGCTTACCAGTTCGTTGACTGACGATTCTGTTCAGATTAGTTGTTTCCATTAAGTAATGGAATGATGTAGCCTTTGGACGAAAATTAGTCAGTAACATTCATCAGCAATTTTAAGGGGTTCGAGACTTTGTCACATCTAAATTTTCGCTTTTTTTCCTTTTACAATCCAGTTCCTCTCTTTTATATATAGTAATGTAATTACTGCTCCTGACTATGAAGTGTTGTGATGGATATCTACTACTTCCACTGCGAAAAATTATCAGCCCATCTGTGGAATCTGCTGACACTCTAGGGCATAATTATTGATAGAAAGGGTCTCACCTTCACGGCGTTTGAATCACACTAATTGTTTCATTATAAAGGATTATGCTCTTATATGATCTTGGATTTTTGAAAGTCGCCATACTTCTACAGGAATGTTGCCTAGGTCAGGATCTTTTCCAAGCTTCATCTTTTTAATAGCAGTTTCGTATAACGAAAATTCACTGGTTACGATATTGTTGTTTCGTATAACGAAAATTCACTGGTTACGATATTGTTGTTTCTGGGAAAATATCACTTATAGGATCTATTATATGACATTTTTTGATGGATTTTTTCGAAATGATTTTTACGTCGATAGGGATTGTATAAAATTACAATTGTACCTATCCCTCCACTTTTTCTCAAAATCTGTCTGTAACTATTTTTTTTCAGAATCTAACCATGGTTCTACCAAATTAAATGCACGCATGGAAAATTATATATTGAAGAAACCAAAAAAGAGAGTTATGTGAACAATTGAACTTCAACAACAAAGTATCAAAAGGGAACGGGGGAACTCCAGGTCTGCAGAATATCAAGATTTTCAAAGTTGATTTAACCGTCTCTCGATTGAACCAAATATTAAAACGGGAAAAATAGAATAGCAAATTAAACAATGAAATTGACGTTAATCCTGATGAAAGGGATTACGTTCTGTTTATATCGGTCAAATTTATATTAGCTAATGTTTATATACGAGCACATTTTGAATAAAAATTACATATTTCATATCAATAAAATCGCATATATATTGTTATTTAAACTTATGCTATCGTGTCTACTTCCAGTTGCTACTTCTACTACTTGCATTTCCACCCTTTTATTCCTTTTGGTCTTCAATCTATTTTATCTTATTCAAAATTGGTTAATCAACTATTTTTAATTTTTTATTTTTTCACAAAAATGTTATAAATTTATAATATAAGGTTATTTAACTATAAAATTACTACATAATGTTTCATGCTTTCGCAATTTTTCAAGTAATTTGATGCAATGCT